>JADGIL010000540.1:341-11579 GCA_020352625.1 Cactoblastis cactorum
TCACAAAATCTCCTAATTTAGGCAGTAGACTCCCAAGGTTTTGAAGTGTCACTGCTGATGATATAACTAGGATAAAGCTCGGCTTACTTATCCAACCTTTATTCCTGTTGTATCATGAGCAAACAAAGTATGGATTCTTTAAATTTGTTTTGTATCTTACTAGATACGTCAATAAGTATTAACTTTTTTATTTTTACAGTCCTGTATTATTTTTGTTTAATTATGAAAAATTTGTTTCTTTTCCAGATGAACATAGATGGCACTACGCTGAGGACGATTCAATCCGAGCGGCTGGTGGAGCCAGTCACGGTGGCCGCACACCCCGCTTCGCGCCGCATCGCCGTCGGCGATAACGGTGCGCGAGCGGTTTTCTTGTTCGACGCCCAGGGCAATATAGAACGCGAGGTACGGCTTGATTTTGATTAAGTATTTTCCTTCTAAGGTATATTATAAGGTAAAGTAAGTAATATTTACCTACTTTTTCGTTTAAAACCATACAGTTAAATACATAAGAAATTATCAATGAGTTGAAAAGAGCATAAAACCTGTCTAGTAAATAGGTCAATATAAAAGTAAGTGGGGAATGGTCTAAATGGGAATTTTCCATCAATAAGCCCGCTGATAAACTTGAGCTTAGTGAATAGATGGCTCTGTCTACCCCGTAAGGAACAAAGACGTGATAGTATGTGTATGTATTGTAATTGCGTGTGGCCTACAACCAGCAAAGGACTTGCTCCAGCTAAAATGATGATGAACTTTTACATTGTACTATATAGCAAAAATCTCAAAAGCTTAACGCTGATGACGCTAGTGTATTTGAAGGTCATGCAGTGTTTGTAATATTTTAATGATAATTGATCTTTAGGTAATGAGCCAAAAGCACCCAAATTTTTTGTCAATGATGACGCAACAAGCATTTTTCTAAATTAGAAATTTCATTAAAATATTAAACCAAATATTTTCCTATACCTATAGTTAAATTATCTCATTCTACAGTTTCTTATATTTATAGACAATGTAAAAAACTTATATACATTGGGCGATGTTATAAAAATGATTGTTTAAGGTGGGGAGCGGTGAATTAGGCCTGGTGGGCGGACTGGCGTTATCCGCGGAGCTGCTGGTAGTGGCTGATGTCGCCATCAAGATATATGACCTGGAGGGGAATCTCAAAAACACGTTCGCACCTGTGCCTAAAGGTCAGTCTCTATTTATGTTATAAATAAACACGCTCGCGAGCACAAGCAACCGTCCGTAATTTTGCTTGTGCTAATCCCGTTTCCGTAAGAAATATGGACTAACAAGAAAGTTGCTCTTTGATAGAGTATGTTTTTAACAGTGTAATTATTTATTTAATATTAGATCAGTAGTTATGACGATTACCCAATTTTACTTATTGCATAATTAGACTTGTGCATGTTAGATACTTAATCAACAATTTTTAATTATTTTTGACCTGTTTTTTGTATAATTAAAATTTAAATTTCAATTAACGTGAAGAAGTATCTGTAAAGGTGTGAAGGTCTAATTTCTGAATAAATATTTTGATTTTGATAAGCGTGCATGAAAAGATTAATAAATGTCGAGGAAGCGAAGGAAGTATGCCAGGACCGTAGGAAGTGGAAGAATGTAGTCTCTGTCTGACCTTATGGAGAAAAAGCGGGATCAATGTTGAAGTTCTTTTAAATTGATTTAAGATGGATTTCCCATTTTCTTTTAAATGTAAGATGGAGACAAACGAGCAGATGCTTTTGTCTTTTCTTCTCATATTGATTGTATTCGAATCGACGCGGTCAGGTCGCGGGGGCTACGGCGGCATCGCGCTGGAGGAGGCGGAGGAGGGCGCGCGCGTGGTGTGCGCGCGCTGCGTGCGCGGGCGGCCGGCGCTGGCCGTGCTGGCGCTGGGCGGCGCGGCGGCCGGCCGCCTGCTGGCGCACGCCGAGCTGGCGGAGCGGCGGCCGCGCCGCGTGGCGGGCCTGGCGCTGCTGCGCCGCCACGCGCTGCTGGCGGACCTCGCCGCCGACTGCCTGCGGCTGCACGCCTACTGGTGAACGCGCCCCGGTGCGTGCCTTCTCCATACTGATATTATACATGGGAAAGTGGTTGTTTGTGGCTGGAGAGTGACAGGCTACTGTCTGTCTCTGTCTATCCCCCTCCCTCTAAAATAACGCGAACGAAGCCGCAGCCAAAAGCTAGGCGCTTATAAATGACATTAAATGAGCAGACTTCAACTAGTCCCGTTAGTTGCACATGGTTTCATACACGATTCTGCAAATATAACTTTGTCGAAATCATCATAGTAGTTGTAATCTTTATTCAAATAAAGACGTTGTTTTGTTTGATTTTATTCGGAACTATCTATCTGGTTCTTTATTGTTGATCGAAACTATTATTCTGTTTCAGTATCAATGAGAATTGTCAACTGAGGAGGAAAGCCTGATGCCGTATGGCGTATCGTAATCGAATTTCATGCTAGTCCAATATTATAATGGAAACGATGTGTTGGCCATATCTGCAGACAGCGACAGAAGTACTTGCACCAAAGTTTAGCGGCGTACGCCATGTTGTCGTACGATCTTAGTACTTACAGTATTTATTTCGTATTAAGTTGGTTAAGCTATGTTTGTTTCTATTTTTTTTTTATGTCGAGTATACTCGGCGTTGATTATGTATATTTTTGACTATTTCGACTGATTTTTTTTATATATGATTTTGTGACATGTTTTTCTATCGTCAAAAACTAGCAGGCTACTAACTACTGCTTATAGTCATAATATTTAGTCAACATTAATTTCGCATTGCTATTTGACGATTGTACTTTATGTCTTGTTAAGTACAGGTCACATTTCGGTTATTCTATGTCTTTAAGACTTTATTTTATTTTAAGACGAAGTCACTCATCTCATTCTAGTATGTTAAAAGTTAAATACACTCAACAATTTTATTGGCGATATAATTGTAACTAGTCGTACAACAGTGGCATTTATTCGTATCAAAAATGAATCACTATTATGTATTTATTTATTACGGAGAGAATCTCACTTAAATAGTAAGATTTAACGACAATATTTATAAAACCAAGAAGTTCTGGAAATTGAAAATTATTCCAACTCAGTGTATTTCCTGTTTAATTGTAAAATCTTATATCAGTAATAGGTATTTACATTCAAAGTTAATATTAAAACTATTGCAAAACATTATTTAACGTTAAGTCATTGTAATTTCTAATATCACGTTCTAAGCTCTTGACAATGGGCTATTTTTATCTGTGATTTTGACTGCAATATTGCAGTATATTGAACCCAAGAACAAATTAACTGTATGTATAATAATTATCATAGTTTCGTATTATTGATATAATTTATGTTGATCATGCGTCACAAAAAGTGCATTATTACATTGCTCAATGGTACTATACATCATCATATCACGAAAATTTGCTTCCATTTTGCTAAAAAAGTAGACTTAAAATGCGATAGAAAGAGATTTGAAATTATATTTCAGAATCAAAGTCCATCTAGAACTTAGACATAAAATATACGGCTTATAACACATGTTGGAAATACCTATCTAAATTATAGTATGTGTAAATATATGACTTCACGTATATTTTCGTAATAAACAAAAGAAAATATTCGCCATAATGCATTTGCACCTGTTTCAAACTGATATTAATGAATTCAAATGGACATATTAAATGACGTCTATATAAGCGAAAATAAAAGAAAACTTCTATTAAAAGCATCGTTTCATGGAGGTCTTTAATAATAAATTATCCACCATCCATTTTACACAAAGATGCCTATAATAATATTGACAAATTAAGGGAAATCAAAATAATTTGTAGTCACCTATAGAGTCAACAGAACTAAAATTTAAGATAAATTAATTATTTTCTGTCCCCTTGACGAAAAAACAACACTAGAGGAATGAAAATTGTCCAGCATAGAGACGACGACTGTACAATACTCTACAATCTCTTCTACTCTACAATGTACATACATCAAAACAATATTTTTTATTTCATGTTAATTCTACGATAGTATACTTACTGTAAAAAATCATTGCAAAACTTAAAAATAATTATAAGACAATCGATAGATCTATGCTGAATAACAATTATAATGTTACAAGTAACTGTTAAAATAGTTTTCACTATGAACGAGGCTTACGTTATTTAGTTGTAAAGTTCAGAATAGAATGTTCAATAGTTTATGGAAGTAAATGGTGTAGTTTATCTGTTAAGACCCTGTTTGTAGTTTACATAAACGTTGTCATACCCCGCATTATTATAGTGCTATATTAGGCAACATCAGTTTGGATAAAACATTCCGCCGTCTCATATTTTTCTATCGGTAGATGAATTATAACGCAATGCACTCTACATGCATTTTTGATTTTAAATACAATGTTTATTCAAGAAGAAAATCAAGTTTACTGGTCATTTTTCTTTAATTGTACTTAATATGTTTTGTATAAATCATGATAACACAATCTTTTTTTTATTGGTATAACAATTGGTTACGAAGATAATATGGAAATATACCTTATTTTTCTACAGCTGTAAATGTTTTGAGTTAATAATTAAAATTTTGTTATGCTAAATTATATTAACAACGAGTGCGGACTGCTTATTCCCTGCAAGCATATTCATCTTAATTTGTAATCATATAAATATATAATTACAAATTAAGATGAATTTGCTTACTTGCGTAATGAGAGTTCCACTGATTTAAATCCAATCACTTGACATTGGTTTCTAAATAATAGAATATATCCAACGTAACGAAACAAGGTCGCTTATTAGCCTGCATCATAAAGCATAATAAATAAACTCCTAGACGGATCTAACGACGGAAAACATTTATTAATATATAATACTCTTATGTGATTTACCTTTTTACTTTTAAATTATCTACATCATTTTACCCAGGCCTGATGTTAATGCCGCTAATGATCATGACGACTGTAATTCGTATTTCTTTGAGAAATAAGTTTAAATCTATATTAAAACGTTATATCTCCAAATCAAATATATTCAGTCACGTCTTTCTTTTGCTGAGTAGACAGAGCCTTGAAGAGCCTGACTCGAATGCCATTTTTAGCTCGATTGTTGGCTTTTATACCCAAATGTCGCAAATAGTACTATGTTTGTAACACCAAAATATTACAATGATTCTCAATTGATTCTTGATTTTTTAATATGGGGAAAGAAGTGGTCTGTTTGTTTTTTCTTCGCTTCTAAATCAAAACAAAATCTCCATATTGAATTATAAATAATAGCATAATCAGTCAGTATGTTATAGTTACCGGCATTGTACCGCCACATGTCAAGAATGTGTATCAGCGATGCGGTTTTGCGGTTACGGTCCCTTTGATCACTTCTGTTGGTTGCGACAGATAGCTCTTTTTTATTTGTTAAATGAACAGAGATTTGTTTCTGGTATTTTGTAAATATAATATATGTCTTCAAAACATATAACAAACAATTTTTTAAACTTTTCATATTCCAGTTGATCTACAAACCCGATCCGCTTATTGCATTTCCTAATTCCGGTCTGATCTTGCACTATACAGGTCCGATAACCTATTTTTTATGGAAAATATGTATCAAAAAGAAATTAGAAATAATTAAAAATATATTTGATTCCATATTATATTTTTTGTAGATCTAAATTAAATAGTTTTGCCTTTTAAATCGCTTTAAAGTTTCTGGGACACAAAACCGACTCACGGCGCACTAAAGAAACTTTTTCTTTTTTAATATATTAAGAAGTTTCAAATTTAACTTTTGTGGTCTACTCACTCATTTGAGCACATATACAAATTAGTCTTGTTGTCACAAATTATCCATACGTCACTGCCTTCTTCATACACGTGCATTTACTGTTCACGAGAATTATTTGTTCGTAATAATTTAGATAGTTATCTGATTAAATCGAATGTGCGAAAGTTCCAGATTGGGTCAGTTAAACAGCACATTAGTACAAAATTGTAAAGTATTAAGAGGAATCTAATATTTGGTATGCCATCAAGGATTTCAGGAAAAAAAAATTATCTTTAAAAATGTATTTTAGAATAAAAACATATTTTTGGAAAATTGAGGGAATTGATTGTAAGTCTAACCCAACTCACCCAACTTATAAGGCAAAATGTATTTTATCTAAAGCTGTGAAACTGTACTTAAATTATAAAAATCACAGAGTATCTCAATGTATTGTCGATAATGTTACTTTGTGCAGAACGCAATAAACAAGTGAAAATTTATTTTATTGTTTCCTTTGACTACCAACACGTATTAAGTTTTATGCTGAGCAAGCTTACATAAGATACAATTATAAGATATCAGATACAATACTGGCAAAATGTGCTGAATTATTACATTTTGCAATTATATTTTTACATCTATTTCAAGTTCATTACTGTGTCATAGGTGTAAAAAAACCTTTGGAAATGTATTTGGCACACCAGGATAGAATTTAAAATAGTAAAATATAATATGTCTACTAATTGTGCTTATCTTACTAAACTTATTAGTTTACGTTGAATATATATTTAACATGAAAAATTATCGTTCTCGTTATGGTTATAGCAATTATCAATTTCCTTTGAAATCTAGAACAGCGCCGCTACGGTCGTTTTAGGAACTAAACAAATTTCATACAAAATTATAGTTTTTTGTGCACAGAGTACTGAAAAAATTGAGATAAAGAAGTAGCTATATTGTACCGTGTCTGTAAAATAAAATTATATTTTGACGAATAGTAATTTTCTCCTTAAATAAAAAGCATGAATTGTTTAAATGCAAGTTTTTATTATCAAATCATCGAATGAATAACACAAAATGTTAATGAAAAAACAACACAAAAGTAACCATATCAGAAGATAATCCCCAAAAATTATTTTCGCAAAAAATCACCGCTTCCTTTTTTATATACCACATAAGTCAAAGCTTGTCCAGTATCTACCTGTGACTTGCTACATTCATACATATTTTGAAGCGGAGATTAAATATGTAGGATTAAAAGTTGTGGTTTTGAAATATATCTAAATGAGATATTTTTAAATAACTTTTTAAAAGTGCGGCAAAAGAATGATCCGATAATTTTCCTCTTAAAAAAGGTATAAAATTACTAATACTTTCTATATTACATAGCAATTAATATAATAACATTTACATTTATGTATATTTACTAACATTCTTAGGTTAATACTGCCAAACGAAATTAAAGAGGATAAGCTAATGAATAAAAACAAAAACGTACGAAAGGAAAATCGCTGTAAAGTTTCACAAATGCCATAGATATAGAAATGCAATAGACATACCTAATTTTATCTTAAAATATAAATTGGACAGAGATTTCATAAATCCTTAATAAATTTGTGACCTAAGAACATTGTAAAATCCTAACTAAACGTATAAAAATAGTTGTTTGGATAAAATTCTAATACTAAAATAAATGCTTATGACGAGAAAAACATTTTCTTATCGCTGCACGCGTTGGCTCGCCCCAAAAAAATTGGTATACATTCAATGTATTGTTACGTAGAATTTAACTTAAGTCAAAATTTGATAACTATTTTCTGTTGTCAAATTTCAAGCCAACACGAGCAAGGTAAATACAAATTAATATTCACATGACTCCCAGCTCACTTTCCAAAGGTAGCCAGGGTTTGCTTGCAGTCTTCTATGGTCTTCTTGAGGCGCTCCACAGTGGCGGAGGTCTGTTTGGAGCCAAGCAGCCGTGTACAACTACCGATTGTCGTGTAGTACCCGCACACGTTATGAATGATCCTCACAGCTCGGTCCCCACAAACGAATAAATATTTTCCGCTGGCGTCAAACTTCATGTAATTAATTAACCCTGGAAATCGAAAGAACGTTTCAGTATCAATAAAATTACAGATATATTTAGATACATCGCACAAACGTGAGTGAGCTCTATAGTAAGTTTCGAGTTTTGTGTTATGCGATACTAACTCAAATATATTGCATAACATGCCAAGAACGAGATGGCAGGGCGATCGGATAACATTTTTAGATATTGCTAATGGAAAAACAGTGGAGGTTTTTGCTTATAGCAGTGGGAGATTACCTCGAATAAAAGATACATATAGTAAACATATATATAATACAGACTAAAGATAGATTCAGATGTTAAATATTGAAGGCTAATGAAAAAATTGTGGCCTGTGGTAATAACCAAAATTGAGATAATAATGAAAAAAAAAAATTCTAACATCTATAAAAATAACGTAACGTTTTGAGTTTCACTGTGATATTGTCCATACGTAAAAAATAAGGAAAACGTAGTGAAACGCATTAATATCCTCGTCGATTTAAATTATCCTTCCGAAGCATGTTTACAAATACACAATATCCCGCCCACTCTAGAAACCCGACCGAGTTACACAAATAGACAGTTCGATAACATAATAAATCTATCTGTATGTACACTAACGATCAAAATCGCATGGCGATTCCACCACGAAATCGCTAGTTGAATGCAAGCGATTTTGTTATGAATCTACTTTCACCATGTCGTCCCATGGCAGTCTTAATACAAAGGCCTCACAAAAAAACTAGATCTTAAAGTATCAATGCAGATAATTATGGAGTTGTTAGAATAGACAGACATATCACAGTCATAGTGCACGTGCTAAGGGTTAGTCGGTCGATAACGATGCCTTGAATCGCTTTTCAATAATTCACTTGCACTATAAGGCCACTACATAGCCTCGGTCTATTCATATAAATCATTGAAAAAAGCCTGTATTCGATTGTAAAAACTCAAAGGTTTGATCAATATTCTCATATGTTTCATATATTTAATTATACTAGCTTTCGTCCGCGGCTTCGCTAGCGTCAAATCAAGGGGAATAGAAAGAGACAAAAAGTAGCCTATGGCACTCTCCAGTCCTTCAAACACTAATCCGTTGCTCCGTTTTGACGTGAAAGACGTACAAACAAACACACTTTCCCATTCATAATATTAGTAAGTATGGATTGTTATTGCGCACTATTTTGGGTGTCGGTTTGCGCGTTATGTTTAGGATTTTCTTTTTCTTATATACATTTCAGTTTCAGTTGTAATTTGTCTCTCTTTTGCCTATACATTTCAGTTTCAGTTGTAAATTGTTACCACAATGTTTGAATTTGAATGTCTAATAACATATTTTTCTCCTCTGAATTTACACCATGAATGTTAGGACAAAACGATTTAAAAAAAGCTTGTCGAATAGAAAACAATAATGGAATTATGTAGCATTTTTGTCAATATTATAGCGTATGAATATACATTGAAAATGTACAATTAATATGCTATATTCTAATTCTAATTAATTCATTGAAATACATGGAAAATGAGCGAGTCAATAGTAGCTATGTTAATAAAAATATTTTTCTTCTCTGGCACGCTTTGTTTAAGAAACCCACTTGCATAAATATTCTAGGTCACACAAAACAATTGTAGAATACTTATCATTTCATTTAAAAAATTACCATTTAATTATCATCTAGACGACAAATGATGTACAGTTATTTACATATTGAATCAAGTGCTAATTGCATACAATTATCTTTCGATACGGATAATTTAATTTAAGTGAAAATCAGGGCATTGGCACAGAAGGTGACCCTATTGTTGGCTTTGAACAGGCTGCATCAGCATATGCCATACATGTAAACCTTATTACAAAACTTTTTATGTAAACATTAAAATATAACTAAACTAAAACTAAAATATACGAATTTTGTAACTCAAGAAGCTGAATGTATATTCGTTCCTTGGTGAGTGTAGGGGAGCACTAAGACAGGATTTTTGGAAATTCCACCCCGAAGGGGATGAAAGAGTTGAAAAACTTTTATATGAAAGTTAATCTACGCAGGCGAATCCACGGGCCAAGGTTAATTTATAATGTAAATACGAAAGAGAATACCTATTTTTTTGTTGATTAGAAATTAAATAAAACAATGAATTGTTTTATTTTATTTTTCTAGGTCGAGGGAGGCAAACGAGCAGGCAGGTCACGTGATGTTAAGTGATCACGACCGGCCATAGACAACTGCACACTCATGGGGTCACAGAAGCGTTGGCAGTCTTTAAAAGCTCAATGGCTCATCATTTGGCTGCCCAAATGGGGAGGGCGGGGAAGTTGGGGCTCCGGCTCTCCCACTCACCGGACGGAGCATGGCGGCTGAAAGCCGCCATTCAGGCGTCGCGTCGGTCTTCTGTGGGAGTGCGGTACTGTCCAGGACGACCAGGCTCATTCATGGTCGTCTGCAGGATAAAAAATACATACAGCAGGCTCATACCACTACGATACTAACACTACGATATTTAATGAAAGATTTTCAAAATGAAATAAATAAAAATTCATATAATATAATTATATGCGTTACGTACATAAATGGCAAAAAGGAACTAATAGTTTCTTTCTGGTCTGTCATTATTTTGAGAGAAATTCGGTTATGAAAACAATAACGATACCAAAGCATTTAGTAAAACGTCTTGGCGTTGTATTTTTTGTTTTTAATTATTTGTACCTCGCTGTTTTTTCTCCTACTTTATTGTAATAAAAAAAAACACACCAGTTACACAAGAGAGGATAGAAATATACAAAAAGTAGCCTATGTCACCCCCCACCATTTAAATACCTCTACATAAAAAATCACACTATTTCGTTGTTCCGTTTTGACGTGAAAGACAACAAACACACTTTCCCATTTATAATATTAGTATGGATAAACTGAAAATAGCGAATTGTAGAAATTACTGGGAAGTAATCAGGAACAGCGAACTCAAATTTTTCACAATAAACGATGATAAAATTCTAACATTCATTGTTATCAGGCGGTGGTACGGGTCAGTAAATTCATTTGATTTTGAAATCAGGGCACTACATTACAAGCATATGTTACACGTACCTTTTAATATATTAGGGCCACAAAAAATATTCAAGTAGTAATAATTACAATATTGGATATGTTATTGCGAACATGTTCTTTTTGATGTATGCAACGCGCTACTTAAAAAAAAATGCGTATTAGCCGACTACGTCTTGCTTAAGTAGCACGGCTTCTTGCCACTAGATGGCAGCGTTGTAACAAGTCTTGGAAACTGGGTGAAATGGTACCAAACGGAAGGACCGATCACCCGTCTTTTTAATCGTCCCTAATTCGACGCATATTATAAAGACGAAAAATATGAGGATGTGTTGTAAAACCTTCTTATATTT
>JADGIL010000543.1:0-10419 GCA_020352625.1 Cactoblastis cactorum
TGCTGAAAAGTATCCGAAACGTCGGAGCTCAATAAATAGTTACACATAGAGAACTTAAAACAGTATAAAATTCCTTTGTGTGTATCCGTTAAATTTGTTTCATTTCAATGTGTAATATTCGCGTAAACTTAAGAAATAATTATGCGCTTCTGTTCGTTAATATTTAATACAGTAATTAATCATACTACAAATTAAACTCATGCATTTTTGGTCTATATTTCAGAAAGACTTTTTTTATAAAAATTATGTTCTTCTGTCTCTTGTCGTTCCTCATTTCATTCTATTTTTTTTTTGTAAGCAACATTATCACTTCTAAAATCAAAAGCTTTTTATTCAAGTAGGCCAAATGTTGGCACTTTTGAATCGTCATCATACTATATATTTATTGATTGCTAAGCTACAAACTACCAGCGTTTCGGAACGACCACTACTGAGAAGAACACGCCGAAAGAAATACTCATAAATTGCAAATGCCACTGACTAAGGAATAACTATCAATATCAGGTCAGGATAAACTTAGCTGGAATATTAGGTAAGTTAAGTATTTAAGTCCTTAAATATCGATATTTTTAATGTATGTAGTAATTAGTTTAATAGGTAGAATAAAGAAATAAACTTTGTAAAAGCTAATCTTTTGAAATACTGAGCTGATCATGAAATTTTTTTCACAATCAGAAAGCTACACTATTCAGCAGTACTATAGGCTATATTTAAACGCCCAACGAACTAGGCACGGGTCGGCGAGTTATAAATAAATAAACAGCCGTCAACCTTATTATGAAAAGAAATTGTCAGGATTGCTACCACAATTATTTCCCGCCATAAATTCGAATCATAATTATCTTGTAATACTCATATGAACCCGCATTATACGAAAATGATTGTCACCACATATAAAATTTGTTAAGTCAGGAGTGTATGCCTTTTGGGGCTAAGTGCCACTATTACTCATATTTTCGATCTTTGCCAGTGTTTATTTTAAATATATATAAGTTTATGAACTATTGATTAATTTCTTTCTAGTGATATTTATTCGCAACCATATGAAATAGGTTTCATTTTTTAATTATATTTGTTATTTAGCCCTTTAAATGTCCCACTGCTGGGCAAAGGCCTCCCCTTTTTCTAAATATTGTCTGAGTAAAATTTACTCAGACAATATTTAGTATATAATTTAGTATTGTCTGAGTAAAAACGATTTACAATTTTTAGAGTTCTTAATATTGAAAGGATTACATACAAGATCCTTTTTAGAACTTGTACCTGTCAGCATAAAATGATTGTAAAAGGGATCTTGTACGCCTGCCTTTTTTCCAAATTCACTCAAGTAAGTTATCAAAAACAAAAAATAAAACTTTTGCATTTAGATTTTTAGTAACTTAAAGGTCGAATAATCAGACCCAAGGTAAGCAATACCCAAAGTTATGCGTTGCAAACTTAGCAGCGCAGGTGCTAATTATGACTTTACTGTTAATAACTACCAGTATAACCTGACCCCCTTAACATTCCCGACTTCTTGTGTCCCCCAACTAGAGTGTCAGGAATTCGGGATCTAAGTATCAAGTTATACTGGACACGATTGCTTGTTATAACAGCTATCGACGAGGTATAAATTAATGCTATTGCCCAATGAAAATAATTTATTTGAATGTGGGCGATAATTTCTCCGCAGCGTAACCACAGGTGCGTGAGTATGGAGAATTTTCGTATATTTTGTTTCAAAATCTTCAATGTACTAAGTGTTGCTCGTTAGTTTAGTTTTTTTATTAACTTTGTAGGATCCTGTGAAGGAAATAATTGGTTCGCCAGGTATACTATGCAGCGTAATAATGTATTAAATAAACGGTCTCTAACGGTTTTCATAATCGGTTTGTAATCTCTATGTGCAAACCTTTAATGTTATTAATTTCTTTGTGGACTTATTTTGGCAAGCTTAGATATATTTATACGTAATTGTGCTATTATTTTTATCAAAATACCTGGTAAAGTATACTTCTGCCTTAATTTTGTTAATTTTTAGTTATTTAAATCTTTTCTGTCTCTACATTTAATTATAATCAACATCATATCTTTTGCTAGATATAGGTATTTTAACAGAAAAAGTGCACCTCAAAAACGCACTACGCTGATTTTCTATTTACAATCGATGAGAAAGACGGCATACTTAGAAGAAAAACACATAATACAAACTTTTTCTAGAACGTAAACGCTGTCTCAGTTTTCATTTAGTACGAATATTGCTCGTTATTTACTTGTGTTTACGTACCGTGAATAGACAGCTGTTCGTAAAGCTAGTTAAAGTTAATAATGAAGCTCGTGATGAGTTACATAAAAATGCGTTGCACCGAGCATCTCTCATTACAAGTTGGGAACTTGGCTGGCGCTCCGCCGTGCGTTTGACTCACAAGTGTTGCCACCATTTCCTTTCGTCTAGTTTTTTTAATGTTCCGTACTAAAGGGTAAAAAAATAATTATTAAAAAAACAAACAACCCGACTGCAAATGCTAATGACTGACTAAAAAGAGAAAAACAAGCTTTGTATATATTTTAAATAATTGCAGGCGGGACAAACCAATCTACGAGATATCGTAGTATCTACCAATTTGTCCCGCATTTGCAGTCAGGTTGTTTGTTTTTTTTATAATTATTTTTATTTTAGACTTTTTAGTATAAAAAGTCTAAAAAAATCAGCAAAATATGTATATATTTAGAATCGCCTATTCCTGAGCATCCGGTGTCCGTCTGACACCAGGTTGTATCTCATGAACCGGGATAGCTAGACAGTTGACATTTTTACAGATGACGTATTTCTGTTGTCTCTATAGAAACAAATACAAAAAAATAGAATAAAATAAATAATTAAGGGGGCCCGTCTTTTTCTATTATACCCGAAAAAAAACATAATTTTTTAAGTAAACTTCGAAGTCTACATTAAACGTCAAAATCCAACTTTATCATGCTTTATTTTAGATTCAAAATGAAAAGTTAGGAGCATTGCATTGTGTTTTTATACACAAAAATAGTCACAAAAAGAATGAACATTCACTTACATGAATAGTTGAGAACATATTTCAGAAGCTTTGACTTTCTTTGACCTTTTGTTCTTATGAAGGACAAAAGAACGTTTTAACTACTTATTAGGCCGAGTGTTTTGTTACTGATATGTTTTTGTTCTGACAGTGAAGGTTGATTTAAGTGTAATAATATACTTTATTTTGAGAACCATACCTTAGAGAGTATAGATAGGTTAATTATTTAAGAACTAAAAAACAATAAATATTTAAAATATAAACGGCATTACTGACGACGTAACGCCGACGACCGTTATATCCTATTCAGAAGGCCATCTTCAGGACGAGTATTAGGAACGTCGCGGAGGAATTATGTCATCTCGCGTAACTTTCAATGATATAACTATGAATACACATCATAATACAGATATCGAGTCCAAAATTGACATGCCCAATAATCAATAATTATAATAAATAATATTATATATATATTTTTTTTTTGTCATAGGGAGGCAAACGAGCAGACGGGTCACGAGATGTTATGTGAACACCGCCGCCCATAGACAACTGCAACACCCGCGGGGTTACAGACGCGTTGCCTGCCTGTAAAAAACCTCCGCCCTCCCCATTTGGGGAGTTGGGCCCCCGGATGCTTAATTGACTTAACAAATTAGGATGATAAATGCGAAAATCTGTTTCGCTTTCACAGTTAACCGCTGGACAGATTAAAAGGAAATTTGGTATGCATATAATTAAAAACCCGCGTTCAAATATAGGCTAATTATTTTTCAAAAGTCGACGAAAATTGTGTAAAAATTTGTATGTAAATAATGTTTCCGCTTTCACAACTATTCTACGCTGAAAAATTCACGGGTATATAGCTAGTTTACTCTATAAAGATAATTGTTGGGGTTATAGTGAAAGAACATCAATGTCTGTTTGTTTGTTGAGGTGTGCGGCCCGATGGGATCGCACACCTTTTTAACCTCTTTTTTTAGATTCTTTTTATAGTAAATCATGTTTGTAGACTTTTTTATATTATATATAAGTCCTTTTTTTTAAATCATTTCCATCACTAGGTATAGGCGGTCTGCGGGCGACGGAACTGAGAATATCCCCACCAGTCGTCCAACGAGGGTCAGATGCGACCTTAGCCTGTTTGTACGAGT
Source organism: Cactoblastis cactorum (assembly GCA_020352625.1). Lineage (NCBI taxonomy): Eukaryota > Metazoa > Arthropoda > Insecta > Lepidoptera > Pyralidae > Cactoblastis > Cactoblastis cactorum. Next base: position 4,181 of record JADGIL010000543.1, read on the forward strand.
TGACTGACGCTCCACTGTACTCCGTCAAATGGTACCGGGGCAGACACGAGTTCTACCGGTACTCCCCAACGGAGACCCCAGCCACGAAGATATTCCCATTTGCTGGGATTAATGTCGATGTGAGTACTACCTTTTAGTTGGGAAAATTGATCTTTATTGTTTGTTATATGGCAACATTATATGTTAATGACACTGGCAACTCAGTGCAAAATGTCACTCTTTTTCTCTTCTATGTAAGTGCTCAAACCTGCTGTACCAAATTTATTAAAATATTAAATACAGTTCAAATTCGCTAAACTAACAGTTACGTATTACCCAAACCAATCAAGTTCCCACTAAAAATTACTACAAATTCACCAAATATCAGGTAGACTATGATGCCGATGTATTAGTAGTTGTAATAACATATATTACTTATCCAAGCATTATCCTGGTGGCGTCCTCAGCAAGGATGCTTCAGAGCCCGGGTGCGATACCTAAACTAAAAGATTTGATGAGGTTACTGATTTTTACACAAAGCAACTACCATTTCTCTACCTTTGCAACCCAAACAGTAAACCAGAACCAATCCTATGATACCTCTAGTTAGATTTGAACCCATGGCCTCAGAATCACAAGCCACACGCCTTGACCACAGTGTCCTCAGAGACAGTTATATACCTCAAAAAAATTACCCGAATATCTTACATCTCAAAAAATCAAATAATTATATCAAACAATCCAGAAACATGAAGAAAATGTCAAAACATAGCTTGACAGCAGTCATAACTCGAGAATTCTGAGCGGTCATATCTCCAACTTATGAGTGGGAAGTGGAAACATATGACGTAGTACACACATACAAACGTAACAGTGACATCAGATGATAACATTATAGAGTACAAGCTTTAAAATGTTGGGTCTAATGACCTTTGAACATTATAGTACCTATTTAACTGCTGGAGGAAAAAATTATCGCTGTTATTATTCTATATATCTAGGTTTTATAGTAAGATAATTAAAAAAATAACGGTTAACCTTCATCAGCAAACTAAAATATAAATAGATAGATGGGAAAATGTTTGATAGATTTTACGCTGATTTTAGCTGTAGGCAAGGCTTCAAAATGGCACTATGTGTTATTATTATTATTATCTAATTTGCCTAAAATATTTCACAAGATTGTGAATTATTTTTCTCTTAGTGATTTTACCTATATTGACCTTTTTTCATTATACTCAAACCAAAATAACACTATTGACTCAATTAATAAAACTGTTTTCTATTTTTATCGAGGTATACACAGAGTTGGAATGGCTGTGGCAAATCTACAAATAATACATTGGAAAAGTAAATTTAGTTCCATTTAGTTTAAAAGTTTTATTTTTAAATATTACACACGATATACACCAGTTGAAAAATTTATAAATTGAAAATTTTCGTATTAAAAAGGAAGTCAAGAAAATCGAGACGTCACTTAAATATTGTTTCCAATTTATTAAATTTGTGTGTATTATAAACTTATAAGTAACATTTTTAAGTACATTTGTATATATAAATTTATCAACCTTGGGCTCTGGTCCAACATGATGACGTAAATTGCCGTGTCTCAAATTTTCCGCATACACGAGGCAAAGTTTAGGCGATTTGTCTCTGGAGAACTGTCACAAACTGCTCGCTTCATTTAAATGCAGGTTTCGCTCGCTAGATATAAATAAGCGATGAGATATTATCGCGGACATAAGGCCACGTTGGCAATTCAGCCGAGATTTTAGCCGACTTTGACGAATCTGCGTTGTGAGCAAGAACCTTTGTTAGTATTTTTTTTATGAAAGAGGACATGCTGACGAACAGACGGGTCAGGTGATGTTAAGTGATCTCCGCCGTCCATAGGGTGACACCTGCAATACGCAGGTGTAATTATTATTCTACTAGATAATGCCCGCGACTTCGTCCGCTTATATTAACGATATTTGAAATCCCTCGGGAACCGTTTATTTTTCCATGATTCAAATCTTTTATTCTAGGCCATAGTCCATCGCTGTGCCAAATTTCATCCAGATCCGTTCGGTAGTTTTTTGGTAAAAACAACCGTTTTGGCTTCTAAAAAGCCCCTATATATTTGTTCCTTTAATATCTCCCATGTACAGACATAGCTCCGTTACAATTTTATTATATGTATCGATTATATATTTTTCAATTGCACTTCCTAAAACTATCGATAATCTATCGATAGTTGGCTATCGCACGACAATACTATTAATATAGTAACATACAATAAGTTCCATAAAATTTACGCCAGTACGATTAATTTTGATTACAATAATTGGGCTACAGTTAAGTCTGTCCGCACTTAAATCAAAATAATTACCCGAAATCTTTAACGGCAGTAATTTTCTTACTTTCAAAATTCTGGCCGTGGTATTATTTTACCTGTTGAGTGGATACTTTATGGGTTGGAATTCAGTTAATGTTCTGTGCAATTGCTCAGAAAACCAGTGAAAACATTCAATTTTAACAATATGGCCCCTCTTTAAGGCGCAAACAGATTTCTTGTCTCTTAAGTTTACGAGAATATTAGACATTAAAATGAAACAAATTTAACGGATTTTATCGCGGTTTAATCACTACACACAAAGGAATTTTATACTGTATTAAGTTTTCTATGTGTAACTATTATTGAGCTCCGACGTTTCGGATACTTTTCAGCATCCATCTTCACGGAAGACAGTCTTCCGTGTACAGTATAAAATTCCTTTGTGTGTAGTGATTAAACCGCGATAAAATCCGTTAAATTTGTTTCATTTCAAGATTTCTTGTCGTTTTTTTATTTATTTAACCTTTATTAAACAATTACAGACTGTAAAAGTATAATAAGCGGACTTAATGCTAAAAGCAATCTCTGACAGTTAACCTTTGGGTTAAACAGAGAGTTGATGTTTATTTATATAAAGATGAAATCAGAAATATTTGAAAAAGATACTGTGCTTTAATATAGTTGTTCGAATTCTAGTGACATTTTTTTATAAGTAATTAGAAAAACTCCCGACACAATATAAAAAACACACGTCAAACTTACCCCTCTTTATGCGTCGGGGGTTAAAACATAGCTAAGAACACTCTCGATTAAGTCATTTTACTAACAAAAAAATTATTATCCAAATCTGTTGCGGAAATATGGTGTATGTTATCCTGTCTATAGAATGACACCACACACACGTCAAAGTCAGAATACCCTCCTTTTTGCGTCGGGGGGTAAACTTAATTCTGTACATACTTATTATTAGAATGAAGCCAGATAACAAGAAATAAGCGCTTTGATCATTTCCAGCTAGCTCCCAATAAAGGCTTATTACATTTTAGTATATTTTACAACTAAACCTTGACACAAATAAAGCTTTGTGTACCAAATTAAGCAATCAAGAACAGAAATTCCTTTATTCATATCTGTTTGTCATTTACAATACTTTGAACGATATTTACTCACTTCCTTTTGTATTAATTTACAAGCGTATGCCTGCGATGTCGTCCGTAACTACTTTTTTTTATGAAAGAGGGAGGCAAGCGAGCAGGTGGGTCACGTGATGTTAAGTGATTACTGCCGCCCATAGACACCTGCAACACCCGGCGGGTCACAGAAGCGTTGCCGGCCTTTAAAACTATAGTCAATATTTCGGGTTCTAAGTAGAGTATCAAGAAAAAACAACGCTAAATTTTTGGCGTTAGACCTTCTACAATACAACTGTAAAAACCGTGTCAAATTCATTCTGGTTTCAAAGTTTCTGTGTGATACGCGTACAAATATACAGACAGACAAAAATTCTACAAAAATCGTTCTGGCTTCTATAGGTTTAGGCCTTAACAGACTCCAGTCTTCTCCAATCCTAAACAATCAGCTATGTAAATTATCATTATACGTTGTAAAATGTGTCGATTTTTGGAGAAAATAAACATATTTTTATCTTTTATCTTAGATTCCCATATTTTTTAGTTTTTACTTAGTTACAGACCTCCTTGTATTTCAAAATTCAGCTGCAAATGACAAGAACACGCGGGTTAAAATATAATCTTAATTGCTTGCCTAAATATTTTAGGGACTGAAAAGTTTGTGAGCTATAAAAACTTGTTTTATGAACTCACTTAGAGAGTTTCAAAGTGGATTACATTTTAAAGAAGATTTTATAATAATAATCATTAATAACTAAACCCACTCAGAGTTCAGTTAGGTAAGTAATTATGTTTTAAACTTTTGACTAAAATTATATTTACTCGATAAGCAAGTAGGTAGAGTTTTAGCTTAAAAAGTTGAATTGTTTCAATTTTAATTAACAATAGTTATGAACGATTTTGGCTGAAAATAATTATCAACAGCGTATTTATTCATCTACTAGCTAAAGTCCGCGACTTCGCCCGCTCAATGGGGTTACAACAAATTATATCCCTCGGGGACAGTACATTTTTCCGGGATAAAAAGTAGCCTATCTTTTAGTCATCGTCCATCGCTGTGCCAAATTTCATCCAGATCTGTTCGGTAGTTTTTTTGTGATGCGAGTACAAACATACATACAGACAGGCAAAATTCTAAAAACAATCGTTTTGGCTTCTATAGGTCCTATTTATTTATTTTTTCTTAAATATCTCCCATGTACAGACAAAACTCAGTTACAATTTTATTATATGTATAGATGTATAGATTATTTTATTTGATAAACACCGGCCAAGTGCGAGTCGAATTCGCGCCCTAAGAGTTCCATACCATCCTACTAATATTAGGTGGAAATGCAAAAGTTTGTGAGCATGTATGTATGTTTATTACTCTTTCACGGGAAACCTGTTAGACGAATTTGGATGAAACTTCACAGTAATATAGGTTGTATATACAGAATAACATATAGGCTATAGAAAAAATACCACGCGAGCGAAGCCACGTGCAAAAGCTGGTTCTAGTATGAAAAACGGCAAAATAATTATATTTTATGTATTGAAGCGTTAAATATTTAATTGATTCTGTTGTTGGTATTTGTTGTTATTGCGTTGTTGTTGCAACATAAATACATCATTTTTTTTTTATTGAAAAAGGGAGGCAAAGGAGCAGGCGGGCCACGTGATGTTAGGTGATCACTTCCGCCCATAGACACCTGCATCACCGGGCTTGTCACTGACGCGTTGCGGGTCATAGAAACGTTGGGTCACAGAATTTCAACTGTCTAGCTATCACGGTTCATGAGATACGTTCTGGTGGCAGAAGAAAAGACAGACAGACAACGGAGTCTTAGTAAAATGGTAATTTTTACCCTTTGGACACGGAACATTTAAAACTATGTCTCATTCAATAAACAGACGTTTCAAATAGGTATCTCAGACTAAAACGTTATTGTAGGTACACATCTGGCAGAGATGCTCCACTCAAGCAAATGGAAACTTAAGTCCATGTCGTGTGCATCAGACCAATACTGTAGTATCGTTTTGCACGGATCCGTATGCTACCTTGCAAGTGATCATAGACAACAACATCGATAGACATCAAATAGTGGTAAAAAAATTTATTCAACATACTTGTCAATTATTCAACAAAAAAAAAGTAACAACTCGCCAATAATAATTTTATTCGCCAGCAAAACATTTGGCCAGCAAGGAGTATATGTATACTCTGAGTACATACTATATAAGTAAAAAAGAAATTATCGACCGAATATAAAGTTTGATAACCTTTAATAAGTTTGTTAAGATGAAAAGAACATTATTTTCTTAAATTTTACAAACTTGTCACATCAACATTGAATATTTTCTGCAAAAAGTTTCGTTCAGTTTTTTGATGGTGCGGTACAAATAGGTAAAACAGCTAATGATATAATAATATTAAAAACTAACGAAGAAATGCTTGAAATATTTTCTAAAATCATTTTAGCTTATGTATAACAAATCTCAAAGTTTATTAAGTATGTCAAAAGTTATTATAATTATAATGTTACTTAATGGTACCTACTTTTTAATGTTTTTAAAGAATTATACGGAAAATACTAAACTTTTGTCTTTCCTGGGTGAAGGTTGGAAATAATTGTCATTTTTTACATCTTGAAAATAAAGGAAATTATTTCCTTTGAACATTTTCAAATCAAATCATTTATTTGCTAAATACAGTATTTCACAGGTGGTATATAGGTTTAGAATAGGACATTGTATTTGACCCTATAAATAAGGCATGCAAATATTTATTATATAAAAATTGAAATTGATATTTGAATAATATTGGATTTAAT
>JADGIL010000546.1:0-10883 GCA_020352625.1 Cactoblastis cactorum
CCCTCACAACAGCCGAGCTCCGCCACACAGAGGCAGCACGGCGGAGTCGGCGCCCTACGGTGCCCGTATGGCCACCGACACCCTCCACGACCACTCTCAAAGGAGAGGGCGGGAGAGTGCCCTTACAGGTTGCCCTGCGTTGACTGTTTGCACTGGAAACCCAGTGGGCGATGGGGTCGTCACATCCCTACGCCAATAATATTAGTATAGACCTAAGCATTTACTACAACATAGGGTTCTTTAAAAAGGGCATTAAAAATTATTCAAGCACCAGCATAAGCAATGAAAAATACCATTTTTCATTGCTTAAAGAACAATGTTGAGGTACAGATCTTTCGTTTATTGTATTGAACAATCTAACATTGGTTCGCTACTTGAAAACGACTTAACATTCCAGAACCTTCCAACTTTTATGGCAGGGTAATGTGACGGCGCATAAAAGAATCTACGGTACATGTGATTACAAGCCTGGCAATTGCAACCTATAAATTTTTGTAAACTTAGTTGTCGTATAATTGATTTGATATGTTTTTAAAAAGTCAGTTGCAACTAGTAAAGTAAGACATATATATTCATGTATGTTAATTTATATAAATATTTTGTACATCTTATTCTGTTATATGATGTTACTTCTGCTGAATATACTCTTTTACAGTTTAATAACAGATTTCATAAAAGGCAATTTGCGATACTTTACGGAAAACCTATCACACCTTTAGGTTTTTTTCAAAGAGACTTGTTTAAAAAATATTGCATACCCTTATATAAGATACAGAATCAATCGGTATCACATCTTTGTACTTCACGGAGTAGATAGAGCCAAGACTCTAGAGACGTGAGATTAAAAGACTTAAGCAGAATACTAGCATATTGGTGGAATGGAAATTCAGATATAATGACAGTTACTCCATCTCCCGCCTGTTGCAAGTGCTGTGTTCTTCTGTCCCTTGATTGACTTTTACAATCTACACAAGNNATAGTTGCAGCGAGTCCCTATATATCTGCTCATGCCTATATTGAACTTTACTTTTTTATAATTGGTATGTATGTGTATGTTTCCTGTAAATAAAATAAATGTATATCATTTCTTAGAATTACATTGATTCTTTTGCTTTAATTCCTGGATTTATCTATTATTTAAGCCAGACGACAGACGGAAAATCGAATTTTCCGCATGCCTAACCTCCTTATCTCCCCGCTTTTTTCGCTTTCGTAACAGAATTTGAATGTTTATTCTGGAGTGGGAAATAAAATACGGACTTTATTTATAAATAACTAGCTGTTGCACGTGCATGAAATTTGTTCTGTAGCCTGTGTTATTCTAAAGACCTACATATATTACTGTAAAGTTTCATTCAAATTCGTCCGATAGTATTTTCGTGAAAGAGTAATAAACATACATACATCCTCACAAACTTTCGCATTTATTATGTTAGTAGGATAAAATTCTTAAAAGAAACAACGATATTAGAAATTATTTGATAGGAATTTCTGTACAAAAAAATACTATTGAGAATTCTTTATCAAATAAATTTAGAATTAAAATGACCCGAATACCAGAAAGTTTATTTTCAAACTCGCCAAGTGTCATTTTAATTGGACTATAGATTAAAATTAAACTCGCACCTACAAAACCGATTAAGAAAATTCCCAGCTAATGATATATGAAGCAAATCTTATCTGTAAAATAACACTTTCCCCACCAATAAATTGCTTATCTACATATATATAATAAAACTGTAACCGAGTTATGTCTGTACACAGAAAATATTAAGGAAAACAAATGCGTGGAGTCTTTTAGAACCTATAGAAGCCTAAACAATCTTTTGTCTAAGTTTGCGTACAAACTTTCAGTCTAACAGATAAAAAGTCGCATCACGTAAAAACTAATGAATGAAATTCGATGCAGTTTATTGTATATAGAAGAAAGTCAAACTCAAAATATAGCTTGGTCTCATCATGATACACTGCTAAGAACCTGAGATATCGACAATAATATTTACGTGCTGACGACGTCGCGGGCATAAACTAGTATTGAATAAACAGAGCCTAAACAGAGCATTTATTTTAAACCCTTTTCCTTTTAGGGTCAAGGGTGCGAAAACAAACATTGCCCTCTTCTAGTTTGACTGTGGTTTTTGCAGTGAAATGGTATTATAGGACATTATTTGACTGCCTACATGGTCTATTGGTCAAAGCGTTTAACTTGTGATTCGGAGTTTGTGGGTTCGAATATTACCACGAATTTAGATACTTATTCCATGAAAAAGCATTTAGTATTTCACGACTTTATCCCCTTTGAGGTAGACAGAGCCAAGAGTTATTTTAAGTCTGATTCTTGGATATTTAAATAAATCTCAGATTCTAAAAGTGCTGCGGGACTTAAAACTTGCATGGGAGTTTATTTTAGGGCATAGTGCTTGCTAAAACGAGACATAGACGAGGAAAAAGCTAGTCTATGTATAGATTTACAATAAAATATCATTTAGTTAGCATTCCTCAAAAAATGTCTTGAATTTGGTGATAATTAATCTGTTTAATTCTTTGTATCTCTTTATCACTGTTTTTCCGCTAAATTAACAATATCAACTGACAAATATACAACATTCAGCCATCTGTTATTATATTCATATAATAAAACTGTACTCGGTCGATGTCTGTATATAAAAGATTTATTTAAAGAAAAAAAAATGTGAGTGGTCTTCAGAGGTCTAATAGAACTCAAAAAATATAAGCAAATGATATCAAAATCTTTATTTAGAAATTAGACCTTCGAAGGCACTTTTTCAAACCAGTATTAACTGTCACGGTTGTATGATATAAGATCGAAATAAAATATAGCGTAGGTTTCATCTTGATACGCCGACGCCGATCCGAGATATTGGCAACTAACGACGTTAGGAGCATAAACCATAAGCTAGAACATACTGACATATTGAAATATTTAGTTTGAAAGCGCGCAATCGATTTAACTAAAACTAACACGCTTTACGTGTTGCATTCGCTGAAAATTCAATTGTTCGATTCTCTTTGCACAACAAAGCCCAGTTCATAGGATAATATTCAAATAACGCTTGTTTAGCAAATTAGTTGGACAGTTCGATTTTGATAGCATTTGTGTGTCTGACAGGCTGTCTGTCATAGCTATTTTACTCCAAACTGGTTTTGCATAAATAGTCTTGAACTTATTTCTTATGTTTATCAATTTATTTGAACATGTCAAGTTTTTCTCACCTTTTAAACCTTCTTTCTACTCCCTTTCCTCCTGGACTTCTATACATATTTCTAATCTAATTTTAATGAGGCAAATAAGCAGCAGTTGAATATTATGTATAGACATAAATACGCGAAACTTTCCTTTAAAAAGGTGCACGGGTATATAACAAAGCTCCCATTTTTAAAGGATCTATGATTAAAATTAAATTTCAAATACCTATATCGAAAAGTCTTCGAGGTTATATCTTCAAATTATCCGATTCTTTTTGGGCACTACTCTTAATTCTTCGAGGCCATAGATAGGCGAGTTAGAAACAGTAACGAGTCCCATAACGAGTCCCAAGATACGAGAAGCCCTAGCCACAAACGAATCTTAATTGTTCCTAAGGGATCCATCCAATTGCGATAGGGTTAATATGTGGTATAGTATCGTTCGTATAGAGTAGTTTTATGAAATACGTGATGAAGTTTGCCTGTTTGAATTTTATTGTTGAATCGTCCTAAGGCGAAATTTTTTCTTGCACAATAAATTAATAAACACAATTATAGGAATCAATTTCATCTAGCTTTGTTTTTGGATCGATGCGAAATTTGAATTTTTTTTAAATATATATTTGCAAGAAAAAAATTACACAAATTGATTTAGCCTCAAAGTATACCCAAGGGAAAATAACTCAACAATACTATATCTATACTAATATTAAAAAATCGATAAAATTTGTAACTTTGATTGTTTGTTTACAGGGGCTAATCTTCAAAAATACTGAACTGATCATGAAAATTATTTCACAATCAGAAAGCTACACTATATTCAGGAAAGCTATATGTAATATTTTAACAACCAACGAAGTGGGCACGGGTCGGCTAGTTTATTGTAAATAAATATCAGACCCTTGGTATTGCAGCTGTCCAAGTGCGGACGTGATCAGTTAGCATCATGAGAATTGGTTGATCGTCTATCCTTTTCTAAAAAAACTGCTACACAAAACATTCTAGCCTTTATTTAGCTGGTGATCTGTAGTTTGATTAGTATATAATAGTTATTAAATACTAACAAGAAAAACGCATTTCAAGACCTAATTTCTCAATAAAGATTTTTATTTGATCTATTTCAGAATCTATGTATATTATCAGCTCTCACAAATCTACACAAATATCAGGTTAAAGATATATGCCCAACTGAATAAACTAGAAGAAGAGACTTTAACATACCTTATATACACAAAAGCACTTTTAGAAATTGAAAATGCAGGTAGCTGGGTTAAGCTAGATAAAGATAAGTGTACATAGTTTATTGTAACTGGTTCAAAGGAGGCTACGGAGTAAAATAAATACAATTTGTGAACGGGAACGCCGCAAAGATAACGGTATAGTTGCAATCAATTCCTTGGAGGGACGTCTTTTACTGCAGTCTTCATGACACGAAGTTTAAGGAAAGGCAAGATAGATCGGTGGAAAAGACCTATTCGTAAAAATAAAAAAGTGAATAAATATAAAGTCGCAGCGAAGTTTTTTGATATTACTTTAAAATTTGTCAAAGAAAACTACAAAAAGGTACGAATGTATCACTACGTATAAAACAAAGTCGCTTTCCGCTGTATATTCCTATGTATGCTTAGATCTTTAAAACTATGGAGCCACTACTTGTAGTGGTGTGGAGCTACAGGCTTCTTTTTTAGCCTGTAGTACGAATGGGCCGGCTCGTCCAGGGAAGTACCACACTCCCACAGAAGACCGACGCCTGAATGGCGGTTATCAGCCGTCATGCTTCGTCCGGTGAGTGGGAGAGCCAGTGGTCCAACTTCTCGACCCTCCCCAAATGGGGAGTGCGGAGGTTTTTTAAAGGCCGGCAACGCTTCTGAAACCCCGCGGGTGTTGCAGTTGTCTATGGGCGGCGGTGATCACTTAACATCTCGTGACCCGCCTGCTCGCTTGCCTCCCTCTAATATTAAAAAAAAAACTACGCAACGGATATCACTACGATGGCTTTTCATACGTTTCACTAGACCCTTCTTCTTCTTCTTTCTTATTATTCGTAGCTCTGTGTCAAAACTTCTCTGTTTCTACTTAGTTCACAGATCACTTAGTTATAGTTGTATCAGTTAACCGGCCGGACGTTTCCATCGCTATTGTGCAAACGACGGAAGTCAAACAAAAAACGAACCATTGCCAAATAGGGTAAATTCACGGCTTTTATTTTTTTACCTCCACCCAAAATGTAAATGGGTCGAGAATAGGTTAGGTTTGGTTTAGGTCTCTTTTTCTTTTTTACTATACACTATTTCACTGACTATGTGCATATTTAAAAATGTAATGACAATAGGTAGTCTTAGACTACACAAATTTAGAACGAATGAATGGATTGATTAGATAAATCTTTGTATTGAAATATTTTTAATAATTGATAAAAAATAATAGGTTTATAAAAAAAAATTATTTAAATGTCAAAAATTCCTACGAGGGAAAGCTTAAAATATTATTTTCTTTCATCAAGAATAATTTTCAACAATATAGTCATTTACACTATGTATTTCTTATATTCATAATAATTATCTATAGTTTGTAATTGTACCTCTATATTATTTGCCATTCATATAATGTTATTTTACTATATTCTAAAAGAGAGTAGAAAATCTCGGTTAGTTTAGTCATATTTCATTAACAAAATACACAGATTCAAGGTATAGAAACAAAGTAAATAATAAATCTAAATTAAATAATACTCGTCAAATGGGCACAAATATAATTTGATATTTGTTGTCTTTTCCTCAACTAACAAATAAAACATGTTTTCTTTGCGTAGTAATGAAAATAAGACTAAGTTCAAGTTGGGCTATACCTTATTTAGGGTTCCGTATTTTACAGTCAGTGCAAGTCGAAGTCACTGACCGACAGTTGCGTGGAATGTTTGTGTTTATACTAATACGTATATTATAAAATGTAAAGATTGTTTGTAAGAGAGATACTAAACCAATCATTAAAATTCTTTCACAATCAGAAAGCTATACTATTTAGGAGTGCTTTAGGCTATATATATAACGAAGCGGTCCCCGGTCGGGTATAATATATACTAGGTAACGGGTATGAGTATGACCCATAAACTTATAAAGCCAACTTAGGTGTGCAAGTTTTACTTTTAACTTAGTTAGGTATACATTATATACTGTCGTGACGTTAACTAACAACAGTCATTTTGTTGGTAACAAATATATATAACGTGAATTGGCGCTTTCGCTGACAACTACCTCTATCGATGTAGTTAACAATTAAGCTTCTATTGTTTCTAGTTTTCTATCAGCAAAAGTGTTCATAATTTAAATGTTAACTACGTTGGTTTATTATAAGACTGACAAAATACCTAATAAAAATCTACTACCTACATTTACAAACATAGATCACACGGAACTCTAAAAAGTAAAAATAACATGAAGTTGTAAGTCATCAAAAACAATTGAGATTGCTGATTTAATTTCGCAGCGGCAATGTGAAGGAATAAGCGACTCGTAATCTGCAATAAGGAAAATGGCAACAATTGTTTAAAACCATAACAAGATTTTTAGGGAAAATGTTTATATGGTAGAGTGAATATAAATCATCTTGGATATTCTTTAGATAAATCTAAATAAATAAAATCTTTAATAAATAATTTTGTTTACAGTATCTGCATAAGATAAGGCTCTCCATTTAAGTTTATATATCTTGTGTTTAGAATGGGGATCTTAAGTCATTACGGTGGATTGTCATATCGATATGTTTTGTGTAATCCGCACCCTGAGCACGAAAATCTTATATAATTCCAACAATAAAAGGAGTGCTGCGGGAGTAGTCTGCCCATCTAAAAGTATCAAAAGTTTCTGTCTAAAATCTAAAAATGAACCTTAAACTAGTTTCAAAGAAGTTAAGATGCAGTTACGTCTATCCCATTGTCCAGCAGCAGTACCGCTACCATGGGTTTTTATAACAGATCACTCCACGTAAAGGCGTCTCTTTGTGGCAAAAATCTATAAGTATAACATTTGAGTAGATGAAAATACAAATTTTTTAAATCAAATTTTTGTTTAGCCCGGGCTTGTTACTTAATACAATTAAATTAAAAATTTAAAAAACCCCGACACAATATAAAAATACATACACGTCAAACATATAACACTCCTCTTTTTGGGGTTAAAATATAGCTAAGTACATATTTGTATAAGTTACCTTATTAACAAAAAAAGATTGTTCAAATCGGTTCACCCGTTTGAGAGCGTTGATGCCATAAACAGAATAACACATAGACACACACATATCAAATTCATAACACCCATTTCTCTGGGTCGGGGGTTAAAAAAGCACAGCGCCACAGGTGGTAACTGGTGGAACTAAAAATCAGTAGTATGAACGAGACGTGCGCACGTACTTCTCTACCTTAATAAAGACGCATTTACCTTTGCAGGGGAATTTTTCAGTCCATTGCCTTGGCGCGTGTCCAAGACTTAATAGCGGAAATGCTTCTGACTTTTATAAACTACTGTTTTGTTTTTAAAGTAATATTTTGTAGCCTTTTGTATGCGTTTCACTTATATACCTATCAGCGTTTTTTTTTATATTACGTCGATTCTTAGCTCTGTCTACCCCTGTAAGGGCCAAGACGAGATGCTGTATCTGCTTAAGCAAAGTGTACTTTTTTATTTTTACATTTTATTCTAATTTTGTAGATGTGTAATTTCAAAAGCTTTTAAGTTAACTTTAAGTATTGTCTGAGTCAATGCTTAACTTGATAACGCGAAAAATTTGCTTAAGAGTCTAAAGAAGATGTTCTACGACGTATTACAAGTTTTACTTAAGAACAAAAAATGATCTTTTTAAAATTATGAGACATATTAGCATGAAAATGTAATAATTATTACCTATCAATAAAAACCGTGTATATAATAATTTTGGGATGTACTTATTTGGATGTAATATTTTATATAATATATTTAAACAGGCTCATTTATTTCATAATATTAATAATCTTAATTTGATATAAGGCTTAATTAGATGCAAGGGACCGTTGCAAATTATATCATAATATTCAACTCATTTTTATTGCTATTAAAACACGCCTTTTATTTTTGTTTTAATAATTATTAGCTTTTGCCCGCGGCTTCGCTCGCATCGTTTTTAAGAGGGTTCGAATAGAGACAAAAAGTAAACTAATATTTCTCTTTACAGCTAGTCCTTAAACTATGTATTTCCACATAAAAAAAATCACACTAATCCGTTACTCCGTTTTGACGTGAAAGATGGACATACAAACAAACACATTTTCACGTTTATGATATTAGGATTATCCTTGATAATTACGAATTTCTTCCAGGGATCCCTCATTTAGCCGTGTTTGTCTTACAGATGATTAATTCTTTTGTAATGCAAATTCCGGTGTATTTCAATAAAATGCAAATGTTTCCATGTTTTCATTGCTTTACGTTCGAACGATTTTATGAGTAAACCCTAGATTCATAAGTAACAATCAATTTTTGGAAAAAAAGCAATTTTTGGTATACGCTTTGTTGACGTTTTCCCGTCGTATTCAAAGCTTTATTTATTACATGATACATATATCTGACATCGCAAATTACATATTTAGCTGACTTTTTAGTACAGAGGTAGATGACTCCGCGGCTCCAGCAGAGCGAAACAATTAGTATAAAAAATTAGATCTTTGTTATCATAGAATAAATATAATGGTTTCATCTTGATAAGCTGCTTAAAGGCCAAGATATTGACAAAAGAATTTACGAAGTTGTATATTATAACTTAGTAAACTAGTATTATTATACTATTATATTATACTTCTGATAGAAAGAAAAAAATTTCAGGATTGCACTCTTAACTAAAATACAGAATAAAAAGCATTCTTTAAGTCCTAAATGTTCGTCACCTGAATACTTTTACCTACCCAATTTTATAAAATGTACTTGAAAATTTGATTGAGAACCAATTGTAGAATATTTGAAGTTTAGAAAGTTATTTGTTCGTCTTTGGGTCAGAGACATTCTTATTTAATAATTTCAATTGTTTCTGAGCAAACGAACGGATAGATGTCGGATAGATGGATAGACGCTTGTGCGATTTAAACAGGTATTCGTTTTACCTTTTTAGGTACGGAACTCTAAAGAAGACTAAGAAACATACCTTAATACGGCATCATACCGTTTCGAACAAAAGGTTAACCCAAAAGCCGTTCGGAAATTCGAGTCTTCACTGGACACCACGCAATTGCCATGTCCATTACGTGGAAGCCATTTCCTAAACGGGACCGGAAAATTTTCGCTTAAAAAAGTTCTTAGGTTGCAAAACACCAATAAAATTGTTTATTGACGGCGGCTGACGAATAAAAGGGAGATTCCAACGCTGTTGGAGGTTCCACCTTTTCTTGGGGAAATAAGACAGTCATAAAGAAAATTTATAGTTCGCAGTAAATAAAGCGTAACATATTGCATTTAAGGGCTGTAAAAATTGACTTACTCACCATTTTCAACGATTTAAGCGACATTTTGTGATCTCTGTACATGGGTAATAAGTTTTAGTCAAATAAAATTAAGCTAATATAAATTAACTTTTGTGTAAATAACAAATAAATTATTTACTTCCTTACTTTTTAATTTTGTATAGGGATAAATCACACAGATTTAGTTAATAGTTCCAGACTTGTTTTATTTGTTACTAGTACTTGTGAACATTACACTGATTTAAATAATAAATATATATGTAGATAAACATCCAAAACATAACCTTGTATGTCAGAAATAGATAATTTCACATCTAGACTTAACGCCTGATAACCATTACGTGACATTGGTTGTTAAAATGGAAAAATATTAAACCACAAAAAGAAAAGTAAAATGAAAAATTTTAAGAATGATTTTTTTTTTAACATTACTAAATGGACATGAAATAAATATGTACAGTATAAATCTCCAGTGCCCTCCTCAGTATTTCAACGTCTCTGAAAAGGTCTACGTGATTTGAAATCACAGTATATATTCGTACAATCAAATATTTACCCCAAGGGTCATTGAACGCCCTTTTTGCCCCTCAGCCCATTCGGATCATGGACATGTTAAATGACAGCCATTGTTTTAATTAAAGCTATTTAATTTAACAAATGTCATTGGAAATACCAAGTTAACAGATTTATTGCTAAAGCTCAAGTAATTTTAGAAACAGCTAAAAAATATTCTTCTTTTCCACAAATAAAGCGTTTTTTAAGTAGGAAGAATACCATTTTACTCGTTATTTCATTACAATAAAAAACACGTATTTTACTTCTAACTTAAAAGATGAGCTAAGTTTAGGTTCAATTGAACTTCAACAACAAAAATAATAATTACAGTAAGCTAATTTCCCTGCTAGAACAATTCATACTTTATAAATATCGTAAAGGTAACTTTAACAGAGTAGATGAAATGATAAATTATAAATAAATATATAGGGACAATTCACACAGATTGAGTTAGCCCCAAAGTAAGTTCGGGACTTGTGTTATGGGATACTTTTTTCTTTTTTTTTCCATGGAGGGGAAACCCTGTTACGGGGACCGGGGGGCTCCACCCAGGGTACTGTGGGCCGCCTGGCGCCGAGTGCGCCAGCCTACCCACTAAAACCCCCCCGGCGCGGCCGTCCCGCCGGGGGGCGGGCGC
>JADGIL010000554.1:0-17221 GCA_020352625.1 Cactoblastis cactorum
TAAATAAATAAATATAGGGATAAATCACACAGATTGAGTTAGCCCCAAAATAAATTCGAGACTTCTGTTATGGGATACGAGCTGAACGATATTATATTTTATAGCAAATATATACTCGTAAGCATCCAAGCCTCAGCCAATCAGAAAAATATCATATTCCATCATGGCCAGACCCGGGATCAAACCCTCCTGAGTAACGGACAAGTTCGTTAACCAATACACCATGGAGGTCGTCAATAGTGTAAGCTCGTTACGATGATTTAAACATAGTCGTAAGTACTATGTCGCTGACTGTACATAACAAGCAGATGCGTCGCAGCCAGTTACATATCTAGCATAGTTCGACTGTACTCGGAAATCGTACGTTTATGGCAATAGTCGAGTGTTGCTGTACAGTCGCCTACATTGTTGGTTTCATCCTGATACGAACCCAAGATATTGTCAATAGTATTTACGCGCGGACGATGTCGCGGGCATAAGCTAGTATTGGAATAATTGCTACAATGTTCAGTCATGTACGGAATTATTACGGCATAATTATCTATACATATAATAAAATTGTAACTGAGCTAAGTACTATATATTAGCACTTTATAGGACCTACAGAAACCAAAACTATTGTTTTTAGAATTTTTGTATGACTGTCTGTATGTTTGTACGCACCCAAAGGCTACCGAACAGATTTGGATAAAACTTGGCACAGCGATAGACCTAGATACGCCACTTTTTATCCACGAAAAATTACGGTTCCCGAGATTTATAATTTATTGTAACCGAACAAGGGGCTGACAAGATATTATAGTATCCATTGGTCGAAAGAAGTCGCGGGCATTAGCTACATAGATATTAGTAAATTAATAATATTACATCGCTTTACGCTTACTCAGACTATTACAAACTCAAGCTTGTCCAGCTTAAGAACAATCTATAAAGAGCTAATAACTGTGTATTGAGGCGTTTTGCAGCTGAATAATTTTTAACACAATTGTATTATTATGAAACTAGCTTTTGCCCGCGGCTTCGCCCGCGTGGAATTTGGTCTGCCACTCAGATAGAACTATTCAAGACCCACAATTCTACGGTACATCATCTTTGTGTAACTCCAATAGTTTAGGCAGCGTGCGACAAGATAGCTCTCAGAGGGCAGATTTTACCTTGACTTAATTGACATGTATCGTAATATTACAACCAAAAATTACATAAAACCATTACAAATTATAGCCTATATGTTATTCTAATGTATAACCTATATTACTGTAAAGTTTCATCCAAATCCGTCCAATAGATTTTATGATCCATCCACATTACAAACTTTCCCATTTTTAATAGTAGGATAAATGTACGAATGAATGGAACCTCCGCACTCTTAATGTAGATGAGTGTTGCCACAAAGGAAATAGACGAGTCGAAAGACTTCAGCCTTGACAGTGGACCGGCGGCCAGCAGTCTACCACACATCATTACACATTCAACTAGCGCTCGTCACGTGATCAGCATCATGCCTTTATGAGCCGGCGATTGGTTAAGACTATGAATTATTACTCACTAGCGACCCGGCCCGGCTTCGTAAGGTTTAAAAACTTTGTGAATCATCCTATCTATTTAAAAAAACCGCATCAAAATCCGTTGCCCAGTAGTAAAAGAAGAAACCAGGGAAGTACCACACTCCCACAGGAGACCGACGCCTGAATGGCGGCTATCAGCCGCCATGCTCCGTCCGATGAGTGGGAGAGACGGAGGCCAAATTTCTCGCCCCAAATGGGGAGGGCGAGGTTTCTTAAAGGCCAGCAACGCTTCTGTAACCCCGCGGGTGTTGCAGTTGTCTATGGGTGGCGGTGATCACTTAACATCTCGTGACCCGCCTGCTCGTTTGCCTCCCCCTGATATAAAAAAATTAAAGATCTAAGCATACATAGGAACAGACAGCGGAAAGTGACTTTGTTTTATACTATGTAGTGATGCTTGTGTTTCGTATTAAGTCACCGCCCCACGATTTCACCCGCTCTGTTCCCGTTCCCGTAGGAATTACGGGATAAAAAGTGGCCAATAGCCTTTCTCGATAAACGGACAAACAGTTAAAAAAATTATTGTGTCAGTAATTGCTGAATTAATCGCATAATAACAAACTCTACCGCGTTATAATATGTATGTAGGAATGTTCAATATTTTTTTGTTTTATAATTTATTGGTAGACCCAAAAAAAAATTCTAATATTTATTTATGGTAATCAGGAACGTTATTCCTAACACCCGAAAAATAAACAAGCTTTTTTAGAAATTTGGGACATCGCCCTTTGTAGAATTAAGTAATATGTATTTTAAACAGAAAAATCTTATTAAAACAGGCAACTATCGATTTTAACGGCGTAGTACTTGGACCAATCTTGTGACCAGCAATTTTAATTCTATTACAGAACAATGGAAGATTATGTTGTCTATGAGAAGCGAGCGCAGCGTTCGTCGCAGCACCGAGGCCTCATCGCCTCGCATTATGTAGGAATGCGGACACGACCGCATATGTGCGTATGTCTGCTACGCACAATACAGGCGGCCACATAATCTTAATTTAAATACATTTTTTTTTATTAGAGGATTTTTGAAAATTCCACCCCTTTTCCAAAACTTTTATATGAAAATTAATATAATATAATTATAATTCTATAAGTCTACTTGAGGATCAGAGCCCGGGTGTTGCAGGTGTCCATTGGTTATGTTGTTATTACGATAACTATAACGAGACTAAGTTGTTCGCGCTCAGGGTACGTTCTGTAACGGAGTAATTCATCATATCATCTATAGATTTGACGGATATCTTCGCGAATTTGCGGCAACTTGAGGCATCCTTAAGGACAATGTGACGTCACGGTGGCGGGAACCGCACAGGGAAATGAGTCAGGATGACTAACGCCATCGCAGATGGAACACGTATAAACTGTTATTGTTATCATATCAAAAATTCCGGGAAAAAGATCTCCGTTGCTGGCGTCGATATAAATATAAGGAAACCTCACACAAAGTTAGCCCCAAAGCAAGTTCGAGACTTGCTATGAGATAATAACTTTTATAACAATACATACGTATATGTAGATAAACATTCAACCAGCCAGGCCAGAAATATCGAAACAAGATCAGAAAAAGATCATTTTCCGTCTCGATCAGACCAAAGATTGAACCCGGCACCTCCTCCGGGACACCACGTAGTCGTCATTATGATTATACGTTTACGTGATTCCCCGGGTGTTGCAGGTTTCTTTGGGCGGCTGTGATCATTTAACATCACGTGACCCGCCTGCTGCTTTGTCTCCCTCTTTCATAAAAAATTAAAATAAATATGTTTATACTCTAGAAATAACTCTTTTACAAAGTTACCTTCCAGTGAGATTCAAACCCACGACCTCCAGATCACAAGGCAGACGTTTTGCCCAATGGACCGCGGAGGTAGCAAAAATAGCGAGCTTGTTTCTAAAAGAATCGAAATATTTAAAATATTTGACTTTCCGTACAAATTCCAATTAAAATCTTTGTATTTTTGTAGAAAAGTAGACTATAAAGTCAATTAGTTCAATAATAACGCGGCCTGAAACTACCCCACAACAAAACCAATAAATTGAAGTTAAGTAAAAATTCTACGAGCGTATAATTAAGGCAATCCAAGTTATAAACCCCTCGCATCACAGACCTATTATACAATTAAAATGGAAAATAAAATTGTTAGACAAAAATCGATTTTGATTCGCGAACGAATTAAAAATGTACGACGACTGACGTGGAGGCACTTGTCCGCCGACAGAGATACTTAGAATTGTTGTAGAGCGCGCGATTCATTGAACGATTCTGTAGATAGGAAATCTTAATGTGGTTAATTATTTCACATAAGTAAACTTTCATATTTAAAAAAAAAACAGTTTTCGAAGTACTTACTAACAAACTAATCGCCGATTGGTTACAGTATAAAAATAAATAATTATAGCGGAATAGCATACTGTTTTCATACACAAAAACATACACCAAATAAAAATATAAAAACTTTACGAACACAAAAAAAAAACATTGAGGATGATTTTATAATTTGAATAAATATGCCAAAAAAGAAGTCAATTTTGTGTAATTTCCAAAAATCTTCTCTTAGTGCTCCCCTGCACTCTCCAAGGAACATACACATGTACATGCCAAATTTCAGATTCTTGCGTTCAGTAGTTTCGGTTGTACGTTGTCTGTTAGTCAGTCACTCAATAACGAAGAGTTTTATTTACATATAGATAATCATTAATCACGGCGACATTAGAAATTATCTTAAAAGGTCAAGAAGTTGAAAATGTATTTGCATTTTCTGCTCAATATCAAGTGTGAATTCTGCGAGGACAAGCATGCGTAGTGTGGAATCGAAACTACCACTTCTAAGCACGTTCTATACACATAAGCCACTCTAACGCCTGTACCGTCTCATTAGAGATAATAATGTATTTGAGCGCACAACCAGTACTTATGGCTGCTTGGAGCGGTCGGGGGAGGGGGGTGGCATGCACTGACGTGGCTCTTGATACACCACAAGGGATTTTTATTTATTGCAAAAAGGTGTACGAGTATTTATTCATAAAATATTCCATTGAACAAAAAAATATCTATGTTTATGTCATCCATACTAATTTTATATGTAAATATGAAAAGTTTGTTTGTTTGGTTAAACAAGCTAATCACGGTCCGATTTGTAAAATTATTTTATTGTACCATAATTTATACGGGTACGAAAACCGCGGGGCGGCCACTAAAAGTAGATACTTTTAAAATTTCATTCGATAAATAAAAAAGGACGATTTTAAATCACATTTAATTAAAAAAATAGCTAATTAGCGGTATTTTAATATCTAAATATACTAAAATTAGTAGACTAATTTTCCTTAATTTTATTCGTGCCGCGGTACGACCTCCGCCATCATATCTAAATGCTTTTAATTAAGACTGTAACTTAATAAGTACTAATAACTTAATACATCTCCAATCACCGTAAAATAAGGATAACTGCTTAAACGGTTTGTGATCGGTACCAAGAGCCGCACGTCAACTTCACCAAATCTGACGAAAAAACGACTTTATCACCGTAGCATAGTGGTGTGTGCTCAATTGATAGACGGTTTACCGTACGTTGTATTTTTTTCAATTATCCGAGCGTTTAAGCGGTGTTTTAGTTTGGGTTATTTTCTCCATGATAGTATGTTATTAAAAGTCACAGATATAAAATGTCGCCTTGTCGTTTGTGTTACAGAAAATTATAATTGTATATGTAGCCAACCCATGCACACTTCGTTGGGCGTATGAATATAACCTAAAGCACTCCTGAATAGTAGCGTAGCGTAGCTTTCTGATTGTGAGAGAACATTCATGATCGGTTCAGTATTTCCGAAGATTAGCCCTTACAAATAAATAATCAAAGTTACAAACTTTACATCTTTGTAATTATAAGCATGAAGCAATCTGTCCAATGGACAGAATATTGCGAGCATAAACTGCGTTTTTTTTTGCGAGCTGTTTATGAATAAAATAAATAAATATATAAGGACAAATCACGCAAATTACGTTAGCCCCAAAATAATTTCGTTATTTCTATTCCAGGATACTAACTCAACGATTCCTATAGGTATATCATAATAAATACATATGTATATAAACAAACATCCAAGACTTATGCCAATCAGAAAAAGATCACTTCTCCTAATCACCTGACCGGGAATCGAACCGGGACTTCTCGCGACTGTACCAAGAGGCCCACCACTGCGTCAACGAGGTCGTCAAACGATATATTATTACACGACTCTACTTGATCTGAGTTGCCGTATCACTTCCCCACTTGTGTCCAGAGCCAATCACGTTTTACATGAGAACAGCTAGCTCACCATACAGACGGACGGACGTGCACACATTGAATATGTATGAGCGATTAGCTTATATTTATACGTCGGGCCCGGCTCCGCCGCGTCTGAGGTATCTAGGCTACGCGTGTTTCTCACGACGTTTGACCAACTACGAAAAGCCAGTTCGTTTGTCATGATTAAAATAATCAAATTAATACACATATGTATGTACATAACTTCCACGCTGGTCCGGAAGTAAAAGAAAAACATAGAATGTGCCAGTAGCTACTCTTCCCGCGTAGATTGTAAAAATCATTCAAGGGAAAGGACTTCAAATAGGAATTCTTATAGGCGATGGGCTGGCAACTTGTCACTATTTGTGAATCTCTATTCCACCAATAAGCCCTCCATTTTGCTAAGCGTGGCCTCCGAGTCTTGCGACTCTTGGCTCTGTCTACCCTGTAAGGGATAAAGACGTGATGCTGTATCTGTATATATATATAAAACTAGATTTTACACGTGGCTACGCTCGCGTCCTATGATTCCTGAACCCGCAGGAATTCGTAAAATCCCATCTTAGCGTGCACCTGTTCTAAAAAAACCTCTACGCAAAATTTGAGTTGTTTTTAGGGTTCCATACCCGCAGGGTAAAACGGGAACCCTATTGCTAAGGCTCCGCTGTCTGCTTGTCTGTCTGTTTATCACCAGGCTGATCTCATGAACCGTGATAGCTAGACAGTTGAAATTTTCACAGATGATGTATTTCTGTTGCCGCTACAACAACATATACCAAAAATAAAAATAAAATAAATATTTCCCAAACAACAAACGTGATATTTTTGTCGTTATTTTTAAGAAAATGGTACGGAAGCCTTCGTGCGCGAACCTGACTTGCACTTGGCCGGTTTTTTATATGTGTCTGTCTGAAACTTAGCAATTTCTACTTTTTTTCCCAATATCAAGTTTCTATTTTGTCCGTGAATATAATATTTTAAAACATTTGAATTTGATGAATTTTAAATAACATGTAGCGTCAGACCAGCGCCGGTTGTATATGGCTTTATTTGCCACGAATAAATTAAATTATA
The DNA here is from genome assembly GCA_020352625.1 of Cactoblastis cactorum. Taxonomy (NCBI): domain Eukaryota; kingdom Metazoa; phylum Arthropoda; class Insecta; order Lepidoptera; family Pyralidae; genus Cactoblastis; species Cactoblastis cactorum. Next base: position 6,937 of record JADGIL010000554.1, read on the forward strand.
GTTAATAATGGCCAATTTTTTGAGAAGCTTACATAACACGCAATGTCAAAAGGACGACGCCGGTCGCCATCTGTCCCGTGTTAATATTAATGAGTGATAATAGCCGCGGAACCTGATATGTCGGATGTTGGACGAATTCGATTGGCTACGTCACTGTCCTCCATATTGGAAGATTCGTTGACGCTTTAACATGTTGGATGTGAAACAGAAATGCGAAGATAGAGGCTATCTTGTAAAAGCTCGCAAAGCTGATCTTGGTTGCATCGACAGATCATAAAAAAAAATGTTATGACATTGAAATAGACCCAACATGGCAAAGTTTACTTCAAAACACTGTCAAAAAGGGAGATTCTATTTAGTTTGCTATATTTATCCCACAAATAGAATAATATAAGAATTTATCTAAGCCAAAGGTAAAACTTCAAATTTAAATAAATCTTAAATATACCGTGCCAAGAACCACGAAAAGTGTCGCACACAACTTAGCGGCCAGAGTTGCTCAGGGTTCCATAATAGGGCCACTTTCACAAAACCTTCCTAACGAACTAGGTTTGTACATTGAGATACAAAATACACGATCTTATCTGCTCTTAAATCCGTTTAGAATGGGTCTAACATTCTGGTTATAAACCAGTACATTGACAAATTTTAAAAACAAAACAAAATGTACTTAAATTTTAACTATCAATATTAACATTACAAAGAAATACTTCTATATACATAGTTTCTAAATTTAGTTTATTATTTTGTAGCGGATAATCTTCGGAAATACTGAACCGATTGTGATGAAAATGAGGCTAATCTGGCTCTACAGGATGTCTCCTATCAGGATGATACCAACCACGTTAGCTACGATTTGAAGACAAATGCATTAAGTCTCTGATACAAAAAAGTCGGAACCCCGAGTGAGCCCTCGGCCAAGTCTCCCACAGCTCCGGCGAGCTATGCAAGATAACATATAATATTATGATAGCTCGGCCGGTTATTTTAAAACAATAATAGAGCACGCACCGAAGCTATGCGCTTCTTATGTAAACTTTCATAGTTTTGATAATTGATAAGTCATCATCTGGCTTTGTTGTTCTCATAGACAATATTATAATAATGTTGTAATCTATATATATTATAAAATTGTAACTGTACATGGGAAATATTTAAGAAAAACTTATATACTGGATCTTTATAGGGCCTATAGAAGCCAAAACTATTGTTTTTAGGATTTTTGTCTGTCTGTATGTTTGTACGCGCATCACACAAAAACTATCGAAGAGATCTGGATGAAATTTAGCACAGCGATAGACTATGACCTAGATTAAAAGATAGGCTACTCTTTATCCCGGAACATTTGACGGTTCCCGAGGGATATAATTTATTCTAACCGAGTAATAATGTATTGCGATTATCCTTAAATCTACGCTGACGAAGTCGCGGGCGTTAACTAGTCATATATAACGTGGCATAAAGAAAAGAACCTTGAATGCCTCCGTGGTCCAGTGGTCAAAGCGTGTGCCTTGTGATCCTGAAGTTGTGGGTTCGAATCCTACTGGAGATGACTTTGAGAAACATGTTATTTCTCGTCTGGCTCGGATATCGCATATGTCTACTGTTCATCTGAAACTCAGTCTACAGTATAGGTATAGAAGATAAAGCCACACAAACAAGTTAAACATATGTGTCATCATGATTTGCACGTGCAGTCAGATAGGAGTTTTAATCACATAATGGTAAAATGAATTAGTCAATATTATAAATTCTCGGTAAGGTAATAGATATAGAGTAAGTGGTAAAAAAGTATGGACGGAATGATATGGCGAACAAGAGAGTAACAGGTCACACCAACGACTCGAAGAAAATGACATGTAGCAACTCCATAGAGCTGGATCAAAATCAAATCAAAATATTATGTTAGAATATTATATTAGAATGCTTTTTCACGTTAGGATACCATCAGGATAAAGATGATTCATAGATGTTTGTAATTTAAATGTTATACAAAGAAATCTTGTGGTATCTTTGAAAATGCTAAGTGAAACATAAAATGTCAACTGTTATCTTCCAAGTCTCCATAAATCATAAGTCTATCAAGAGAATGGGCAAACTTGAGATTTATTTCAAAAAATTATGAACAATTTATGGAGCTAGAGAAGCGAGCTTAGAATATCCTGCCATCAGTATATTTCTTTGGAATACTGAAAAATATCAAATAAATAAATATATAAGGACAATTCTTAATCTTATTAATACCTTTGATAGATTTGCTTTAAAATTGCAGTATGATAACTTAAGTTTGGTTTGATTAAGCAATATATGTTTTTTTTTTTTAATATCAGAGGGAGGCAACCGAGCACGCGGGTCACGAGATGTTAAGTGCATAGACAACTGCAACACCCGCGGGGTTACAGAAGCGTTGCCGGCCTATAAAATTCCTCCCCATTTGGGGAGGGTGGAGAAGTTTGACCTCCGGCTCTTCTACTCACCGGACGGAGCATGGCGGCTGATAGCCGCCATTCAGGCGTCAGACTTCTGTGAGTGTGGTACTTCCACACGTGTGCGTTTTGGATATAGTTATTAAAAAAAACCTGATAGACCTATAAAAAATTGTAAAGCCATGCTAGTTAAAACAATATGTTTTAAAATTCAAATCAGTGGAGTACTAACATTTCAAAATTGTCAAACTAAGTAAATTTTCATTGTGTTACGGCCAATTAAAAAATTCATTACTGTGAAGAAGAAATAAATGTACATCATGCCTGGAGCGCGGCGGGGGCGCCATTGCCGTTATAAATTACATTAATGATAATATTATTACTTCGTTAAATTATTTCCTGTTTCTTTTGAGGAAGTTATATTTCCGTAATCGTTTTTAACGTGAATATTTTGCATACTTTCTAATCCTCTTGAAAAATTTTAGGCCTTTTAAAGGGCCTTTTTCAAAAACCTACCTAACCTACTTTACCAGAGCGAGAAATGTGAGCAATAACCATATTCCACAACGATTTTTGTTTTACAGGTACACTTTTCTAAAAATATTTTCTTGTATTATTTTATCTAGATGATTTATTTATTGAATATAACGAATCATGTCAAGCGAATGATTTAGTCACATTCTCAATAAGCGTTCATTATCATTTTTGTACTTTAACCGCTGTACCAACATTAAAAAGATAACATTAAAAGTCTCAAAATCCCATAGGATCTAGAAAACATAAAATTACAGTATCACGTTTTTACGGGGTAGACAGAGTCAAGAGTTGCGAGAGGTCGAAGGCGACACTTAGTAAAATGGTGGGCTTATTAGTGGAATAGAGATTCAGCAATAGTGACTGGTCGCTGGCCCGTCACCTATGAGAATTCCTGTTTCAAGCCCTTTTCCTTTTTCCTTGATTGACTTTTACAATATGCGCGGAAAGAGCAGCAACTGGCACTTTCAACCTTTTTTCTTCGCTCTCAGACCAGCGTGGAAAACAAAATTGCCTTATAGAATCAAAATATTTATTCAGAAATTAGGCCTTTAGAAGCACATAATAAACATTTAAATCTTAATCAAGCATTTCGGAACCACCACTGCTGAAAAGAAATGCCGAAAGAAATTCAAGCAGTTTGTGTCCCCATTATGCCAGGAGGGAATAAATTTAAAACTATTTCATTAGGGAAACATACAATCAAAAATGTCAGCACAGGACTACAAAACCGTGTACGGCGAGTCTCCCCTAATCCCGATCCGCGTGGGGTCGACACCGCTACAGACTATGCACCGTGTTCTATCTTTTGTCACGCTTTTCGTTGTAGGCGTATCATCTTTCGCTCACTCTACATTTGATGTTCCTTTTTTTGCTTAAATTTGTTGCTTTTGTTGCTATATATATTATAATACTTATAAAAAAACCAACCAAACATTTATTAATTAATTATAAGACTTATAACAGGCTTAACTGTCAACAATGTTACAATTGTCGATGTTAAACAAGGCTTAAAAAGCCAGAAACGGTAACCTGTTTAGAATTAGTTTTGGATATTTCTGGTATTATCTGTACATAGTTGGGTTCCATACCCGAAGGGTAAAACGGGAACCCTATAACTAAGGCTCCACAGTCTGCCTGCCACCAGGCTGTATCTCATGAATCGTGATAACTAGACAGTTGAAATTTTCACAGATAATGTATTTCTTAGCCATGATTTTATTTAACTTTTCTTAGGAAATGGCACGGAACCCTTCGTGCGCGAGTCCGACTCGCACTTGGCCGGTTTTTATTTTCAGTGAACTATAAACTGATGCTAGGAGTATTATTATTTGGAATACCTACGATCGAATTGGAATTTTGTACTAGTCTTACAATCATTATCGTCATTAGGATCAGCGTTCTTATTGGTCGAATTATCTTATTAGATTCAATAATTTTGCTCATTGATGAATTTTAATCATGTTTGAGATTTATTTCAAAATTTATATAGGACGGTTAATAAGCAAGTGTCACCAAGTTAATGCTGCAATGGAGTTTATTCCGCCACTTATTCTCCATTTGCGCTTTGGAAGCGGTGGTAAAATTATTTTGAAGTAAATTATTGACGTCAATCATTACTTAAAATAAATGAACATCCTGACAATTCCGAGTGCTAGATTCGTGTTTATTTGAATAAAAATATTTTGACATTGACTTTGGTCACCGCTTTTCCGTTTACGAGTTACGATACTACAGATATTCCACGTCAAACTTTTGAGGGTAAAAATATATCCCTACTTATATCTTTCTCAGAAATAGTAGTACTTGAGCCGCTCAACTTAACGTAGAAAACTTGACAATTCGCGTCCGCCATTACGACGCGAAGTTCCAAACAACGCGCTCCTAACTTTTATCCTGCCTTTGCCACTTATTTCTTTTTGTTACTATACTTCTTTTCCATTTTCAAATTTTAAGTTTATTTCTTTTGTGCCAAGTCTTTTGTAAGATGTGTTTTTAAATAAAAAAAATCTAAAATAATTACGAAACTTTAATTACCTCCAGTGTCATAATCGCAAAGATAAAATCAGTGAAGTTGTTGAATAGTAATCAATGTTTATCAAAGATAATCCAATAATTTCCTTAGCGACAACACAAAAAATTCTAATAAGACACGTGATGTCATAAACTTTTTTTTTCTAGATCTCACACCACATCACTGGCTGAAATCAAATCCATCGGCTGAAAAATAATCGTGGAAGGAACGTAAACACTGGCCACCAACACTCGTTACAACACAAAGTTTTTTTGAAATTGGAACACGTCGTGCGCGCGGTTCGGAAGCGCGCGCGGGACTGTACGTCAGGGCTGTACACCGTTCACTCGCCGCGTAGTGTTCCCGTCTAACACATTTGAATTACCCCTCGGCGAAACAAGTTTGCAAGCGGTGAACTTATGAAATTAACCACACTATATGCGGCTACAACTTGGCTGGTTACATGTGGAATTGCTTGTGTAACAAACTGCATCATACTGTTACACATTTAATTATTTAAAGTTTTAACACGGTCCACATTGAGCGATAACTTTATGCATCTAATGCATAAACACTTTATTAATTTCGTTTTTAGATATTGCGATAAGAATACTGTTTAAAATAAAGTAAAGGAAGGGCCAGGTGATGATGAAGGCAAATTAATTGCAAAGAAATAAATCAGCATAGTTGCCTCAAATACGTATTATTTGGGAATCCCTACCAAAAAGCGATACGAATTCGAAGAAAATACGCGCCAAAAAATATTAAAGATTAGATAGTAGTTACAATTTAATCTACACGCTTTACAATTTTCTTTATATTATCTTTTGATATTTAATGTAGCTACATAAGATTTAAAACTATATTAAAAAATATCGGATATGATACTTCACTTCTTATTTATATTATATTAATTTATAATAAGGAAAGATATTTGTTTTTGTTGTAACGAATTAAACTACTTAACCAATTTTAATAAAAATTGGCACAGATATAAACTACACTGTCTCGAGTGAAACCAAAACACGATCTAAAAACATGAATGGGCATAACACAACACACTAAAACAACAGCTACAACGACTATCACAACACATCAACTACAAGAAACTGTAACTACCCAGTGAATGTTTTTTGGAAAGAGGTAATTCATAACAGTATGCTTATTTAAGTGCAAAATATAAAATATTTATCGATGATTGATATTATAATGTAGTGACAACAGTTTATAATATATGCATGATATTTCAAAGAAATGTTTTGTATTACAAAATTAATTAACAACAAATTAATTAGCAACACCTTTACCAAGTTTTAAGGCGAATAATAAATAAATAAAAAAACTCACAAAACCATAAATAATGTAATATTTTTCTCGATATGTGTAATTCTCCCTAATATTAGGGTAACGCAAGCTCCCCGTGGCCGGGAAGGCGCGCGGCGTTGCCAATCCGTCGTCTCCATCGAGGTTAAAACTTGGGAGCTTTTTAAAAGCCCTCCGCGATTAAGGTTCATTATACTAACTTTATTCTATGACTTCATGGCCGGAAAGAGGGTGACGGCGAGTGTACGTACGTCAGTACGTTCATGTTGAAATAATTGTACTTATATTCTAATTGGAAACTTCTCGAAAGTTACAGTTGAAGTTATTTTACAGGGTAGACAGGATAAATACTTAATATTTAATTGAAGGCCATAAATTATTTAATAGTACCTGGGCGACCGGGCGTCGGTATTTTTATGACATCAGAATCTGTATTAAATAAACTAATAACAAAATATCCAAACAAAAAAAACCTGTATATATGTGGGAATCGAACCTAGAACGCCGACCCTACCCTACCTACCCCTACCGTACCCTATATGTGGATAAATACTTTTGTGTGAAAATATGAGAAAAACGATTTTCCCAGACTTGGGACCTAGATCGATTTTTTGCCCCCTTGAGCACCTGTATACCTTAACGAAATCATTAGAAAACGCGTGACAAAAATTGCTCGTTTAATAGGATAGGATATAAAAATTACTTACAAAATAAGTCTTAGTTACTTATAATTAATAATTTCATTCCTTAATTCAATTTATCTTTAATGAGAAAAACAAATAAATAAATATATAAAAAATAAATAATACAATAATAAATACATAATACAGATCAATTAAATAGTAAATAATAAGGATACATATTGTTTTTGGTTACAAGTCAGTTCAAGTAATTCGGTTTATACTGACAGGTTTCTAGGCTAGACTACCAGCGCAATTATTTATTCTATGACTGGACCAACGCCTGTTTAGAAATTAAATCAATCTTAACCGAGCCCATTCCCTTGACCGACTAACGATTCGTGCGGGAGAACCAGCCCTTCTATATTGTTTTAATTTTATGTAAGAGGGCGGTAACCAAGCAGGCGAGTTACGTGATGATGTAAGTGGTCACCGCCGCCCATAGAAAACTGCAACACCCGCGGGGTCGCAGAAGCGCTGCCGAGCTATATAAATCATTCATTAAAATAAGTAAGTAATTGATTAACGTGAAAAGTAACTATTATGGCAGGACTAAGTTCGAGACTTAGTGTTATAGGATTCACTATATTCAATAAAAAAACATAATATAGATAAACCTCCAATAAACAGACGAATCAGAAAATATAATTTCCATAATAACCTGACCGGGGATCTAACCTGAGCCCTCTTGCTGGGGTAGAGGCCTGCCGATAGAAATCGACGGGCCAAAGTCTGTCGGGGAAGCGATGAATGCGGTTTGCGGAGGATGGTATGCATGAGGATATTTCCCAAGATTAAAAAAAAAGTGCCAAGGATATTATCACTGCGCCGAAGAGGTCGCCAAATAGACCAATATTTCAAGATTAAGGAACATTTTTTCGAAGACCACAGTCTAATGGGGTCCCAATCTCCATTGGGGTTTAATACTTAGCTTTTTAAACCTTCAGATTACTGATTAATGGTCCAACTTGGATAATAAATAACGAGGTCCAGTCTCCCGCGAGCGAAACGAGCGGTACAATTAATATTAATGATGATTCCAAGAGATATACACTTCTTAGCGAATATACTACAGCTTCTACTAAATGATTATAATTTCCATAAAATTGTGGAAAGTTTCTTTAGGAACCTGATCTTGGGTGCATCATCACATCATCATTTCCCATCTATACATACATATGTATAATAAAAATGTAACTGAGCTATGTCTGTACATGGGAGATATTTAAGACAAAAATATATAGGGGCTCATTATAGGATCTAAAGAAGCCAAAACGATTGTTTTAGAATTTTTGTCTGTCTGTATGTTTGTACGCGCATCACACAAAAACTACTGAACAGATCTGGATGAAATTTGGCACAGCGATAGACTATGACGTAGATTAAAAGATAGGCTACTTTTATCCCGGAAAAATGTACGGTTCCCGAGGGTTATAATTTATTGTAACCGAGCAATGGGCTGATGAAATATTATAGTATTCATTGGTCCGACGAAGCCGCGGGCATTAGCTAGTTTATAATATTAGTATGAATTATTTATTTATTTATAAAAGCCGAGATAAGGCACAACAAATCTGAACTTGACGATTAAATAATCTAAAACAACGAAGAAAACAAAGGTGTTCATGTCACCTGTCACCTGTTACACAATCGGCACACGAGATCAACGTGCCGTACACAACGCTGTTACGTCGGGGCTGGAAGTGACGCGTCGGATCACGGAACACTTACAAACGTTTATTACAATGATTCTGGGATCATTGATATAACATTCTCAGAAGACAACCTCGCAGTAGATAATTTCTTGTCTCTAAACCAAGAGGTGCCGGTCCGATCCCCGGTCGATTCATGATGGAAAAATATCTTTTTTATAGACCGAAGTTAGATGAAACATACTCAGAAGAGGACCTCGCAGTGGAAATGTATCTGAACGAAGAGAGCCCTGGTCCGATCCACGGTCGAATCATGATGGAAGCATGTCATAATCTAGATTGGTGAGGTTACTCGTTTTTACACAGATCGTCTAAACTCCGCAACGCTAAGGGTAAACCAGAACCGGCGTAAGTCAGGCTTTGCTATCTCGTTCTATTGCACAAATCCAACAACCAGATTTATAGCGAACCGGACAATTAGCTACCACCCGCCTTTTGCGGCAACTCGCCTCAAACAGAACAGTTTTAATTGGCGGCCGATGGCGAAATCTTATTGTTGACAAGAAACGGGTTGCTTGGAGCCAAAGCGAACGATATGACGCACCAAAGTACATCTTTACAGCTTGCTTAGTCAAAACTACGATATTGGTACTCGCGACTTTGTCTGCTGCAATTATTAGCTCTTTGCATAAGCTAATGTCAGCTAGATATTGATTTTTCATTTAATAAAAATGGTTAATTTCATCAAATGATCTCCCCTAGATATTTGGCTCTGGAATGAAATGATAAATATCCAAATAGATTTTTGGACGCTTTTTTAACTTTGGGTCTCCAACTATCCTTATTGGAGATATCAAAATCGATTACAAAATCAAATCAAAAGATTTATTATGAACCTAACCTTAGAAGGAACTTTTTCACGTTATTATTTAATAAACATTTATAACTTAATCAAGGTACAGACTACCTGCATTTCAGAACGACCACTTCTGAGAAGAAATGCAGAAGGAAACTCGACCAGATTTGGTCCCTATTTTAGTTTAGCGGTATACCTAGCTGTGATAACTAATATCATATACTACTATAGTATGGATTTTTTAAATGAAAGACGGAGGCAAACTAGCAGGCGGTCGGTCACGTGATGTTAAGTGATCACCACCGACCAATAGACACCTGCAACACTCGGGGGGTCACAGAAGCGTTGCCGGCCTTTCAAGGATTTATACGCTCTTTTCTTGTAGGTTCCGATGTCGTATTGATCCGGAAATACCGCTGCAGCAGTTCGTTCCACAGTGTGGTCGTACGTGGTATAAAATTTCCCNNTTTAGTCTGCGGCGGGTAGTACAATGTAGAAATTCTACAGCGGGATGTTTGGCCTGACTATGTATCAGCACAAATATATATAAATACGTCAGGACCAAAAAGATATAAATAAAATCTCTATTATCCTGAAGGCAGCTTAAATTTTTCCTTCCAAACAAGTGAACACTCAAATCACGTCTGTCATGAACATGCTCATATCACGCAGCTCGAGAACAGCGCGTGTTGAAGATCTCCTGACTGTTGAGCATGACAGGATCTTTGAAATGAAACAAATTTAACGGATTTTATCGCGGTTTAATTAGTAGACACAAAGGAATTCTATACTGTTTTAAG
>JADGIL010000566.1:758-12405 GCA_020352625.1 Cactoblastis cactorum
CCTCCGCCCTCCCCATTTAGATTTGGAAGTTACATTTCTATCAGCAAAAGAGGCTGTTTAATTACACCTTTATGTATATCAAAAAGATGGTTATTACTCTTAGATATTCGCAAAAAAGTCTGTTAAACTGATTCCATACAGACTTTTTCCGAAAACGCGTACAGTGTGTCTCACAGGACACAACACGCTAGGAGTACTTAAATGATTGATACTAAATACGAAATGACATCAATACAAGCTAAAATAATTATTGCCCAACTGAAAGTAAGTTTAGCCTATCACTTAAGTTATAGATATAGGTGACTTCTCATTCAGTTGGTCAAATATACTTTTGTTTAAAAGTCCTGTAATTACATCCAAACCAAATATATTACCAGTTAAACATATAAATATAGATGAGAACTATATTTTAAACTTTTATTATATACTTTACATAAATCTTTTGGACATAAACTTTCATAACGGCAGTGTTGGGCGTGATTGATTACTGTTGTAAATTAATTAATAATAATTAAATTAGAATTAATTAAATTATGTAATAAGTAATTTAATCAATAAATGAACCTAATATCAGAATTATTTAAATTACTTTCTTAATCTATTATTTTTTATTTATATGAAAAAGCAATTGTTAATTCCAAATTAATAAAAACAATTATTAATCAAATTACTAATTACATTTTGTAATTGTTAATTTAAAACTACAATAAATTTTCCTTGTAATTGAATTAGTACCTAAAAACATATTGTTAACTAATAATTCAATTACTTTTTGCTCAACACTGCTTAATGGGACAAAAGCAATATATTATTATGTTTAAATGTATTACAGGGCTTAGTGTGTTTCCATAGTAGTCTCAAGGTTCAATTTTATAATATTAATTAGGAAATTTTACACGTACACTACAATGGCACGGCCTGAACAGGCGAAGACTCCGGTAGTTATCTAAACAGATTAAATTCGGTATTCCACCGCGACGCCAAATTACTAAGTATAAAGTTATGATATCTAGGGAACCATTCGATTTGAACCTCGTTTATAAAAAGTGAGTTAGGCATACAGCCAACCTTATAGTCGCCATTTAAAATTATCCTAGTCTTCAATTTAGACCGGAAAAATCTTTACCCATTGTTTAAAAAACCCGCCATGCGTGTGCACAATCGCAGATTAAAGGCAATTCGTATGCACGCTAGGCGTGTTTTCCCTCTGTAATAAAATTCCTGTCTTAATTTGTTTTTAATTTATGGATTTTATGGGATTTTGTTATCCCATATGACAACATATTAGATACACACTATTAGGTAGACCATATGCCTATCAAGCTTACAAAACAAAAAGTAGTTATAATATGCAAGTACAACACCAACATTACATTTTTTTTTTAATTTAAGCGAGGTAAAGAATCAATGGTTCACATATATTTAATAGTAAATTTTTGGCATACAATCGCTGCTGCACGATATTCGAACGTATTTACATAGTGTTAGAGTAAAAGGTGGGTTCGCACGAATTGACTCAATCCAACCTTACGCGTATATTTCAAAATGAGTTGGAATATTCGAGAAAATGATTTGTCCAGTCCATATTAGTTTTCTATAGTGTTTATAAAACTTTTATTGCAAACACAACAATTTCGATAAAAACTATATTTAATATTTATATCGTTTATTTAAAACTATATTGCACAAATTTACACAGTAAATAATATTAATGTATTGGGAATTAATTAGGAAAACGCTAACTTTAATTAGGAAGACCACGCATGTATATAAAATCCAATGTGCCATTATTTTTCTACATACTGTGACGTCTTTTATGGCCCAAAAAGGCACATTTTTATATTTCGTTTGAGGCCTACCACCGAGAAGCAATAAGTGAAAATATTGAAATAAAATTGTTACTCAGGTGCATCAGGTGGTCTGCTAAATATAAGTCTGTGTAATTAAATTTATACTAAATATCTTTTTTTTATTTGGCATCATGTAGATTGTTAAAAAAAACTAATCAGATATACATACATATGTACTTTCTTATATTTTTTTCTCTCATTGATCGATTATCAATTATTTTAATTGATGAACAATTAATTTGGATTGTAACGTTAAATGATACCTAACAATTCAATAAGGTCGCGCTCGCTTTAGCCTCGTTTTCGTACGAATTTCGCTCGTACGTACACGTACAGACACGCACAAACAATCCCGTAAAAATACCACGGGAGTGCTCAAACTGGAAACGAATTTTTCGTACGTATACTTACGTGAAGTTCCGACCTGAACTTGTTGGAATTTAGAAACCTATTTGCCATATAGACTGGACAATCGGAACATTTTATATCATTATATATATGTATTGCAAAATTACGTTTAAATTAAGGTTTAAGAACTAAATGTATATAAACGATGAGTTCAGAATTTTAAAATAATTAACTTACAATTAAACATAACAGCAAGAAATATTCGAGATTTGCACGGCTAAATCCGAATATAAGTAATAATTTCCCTCATTTTTTTCTATGTATATTATTCTGTTAAAAATAATAGGTATAAATATAGCCATGAACATAAACATTGTCAGAAATATCTGAAGGAAATTATTACTTACAATTAATTTGAGTATTTAGCCGAAGACTTAAATAATATCAATTCGTGTTATTTACATTATATTGTGATTAAAAATTAAAATTGCACCAAATTAGAGGATTCGGCATACGACGCGTTAAGAATCGTAATTAATTATAAAATAATCTGGAATTCTTTACAACTTTTAGTTATAGTGCGCGCGCCTTAAGTATGTGAGCGGTGGGACGGAGACTGCAATAACGAGATGAGTCTGAATACTGGTATCTTGATATGAGATTTGATACTGTGATGGACGAAATCATTATAAACTTACAAGATGATTCTGACTCAAATTCAGAGTTCGGAATCAAGCGATTCAGAGGATATGTCAGAATAACTTCATATAATTCGTTTTTGGTTTATTGTACTATTAATTACAATATAATTAGATAGGTACAATATAAACTTCTAAAAGTTCATTTGTCTTTTATTTATTCTTTTCAATAATTGAACAATCATTGTTCACGATATCTCGAGATTGGTCATCACTGTCTAATCTCATGTGCGTTGCAAGCAGGCAACCCGCCCCCTTCACCCCTGTCGCCACCTAAGGCGCGGCCAACTAATTCCGCGCGCACTATAAGAATTAGTATTTCTCCATATTTAAAATTAAATCAAATAAGGGCAAATTTTGCCTATCGATTATTTTTATGATTTTGTCAACTTCAAATATCTATCAGAATAATATGTTAACAGTCAGTTGCACCAAAACATGACACGTGAAATTCCTCAGATTTAGTTTACGAACACTCCATTTACGGTTACAAGTTTACGAAAACGAGTTGTATCAATCTAAATGTATCAATGTAAAAGAAATCGTAACAACAATTAAATATTTTTTACTTTACAAATTCAGAAGGATTATGGCAACTGAAAGTGTAAACGGAAATATTGTCCGTAAAAAGAAGTAGATGTAACACTTTCCTGTCACTTTTATAAATTCCGTTTACATTGACGTGACTTTTTGCTTATTTAGAGCCGAGTTCATTAACTTTCTAAACGACTGATTAACACATACACATTAATATAATATTTTTTCATGTTCAATAAATAATTATGACCCTACGATCGCTTATTCAAACAACCGTCGAGATTTGATCGTCCGTTTAGTAAATCAGCTGATTAGACCAAGTCGGTGAACTCTGGCCTTAGTATTTAGCACAACCAACTGTTAGACAACAAAAAGATTAAAAACTTAAAAAAAGTAACAAATTCCACTTTCAAAAACCGAACCGCCGAACCCTCCTTAAAAAAAAAACAATATTCCAGTAACTTAAAAAAACTCGTGCACCTTGCGAAATACCGAGAATCCTCTTCATTTCTTCGCTTTGACCGTCACGTACGTCGGTTCTTCGCCGTCGGCGCGCGTGCGCTGCGCGTGCGTGTGTGCGGGCGGCGCGTGCGCGCACGCGGGCGGCGCGTGTGTGCGCGCGGGCTGCGTGTGCGCGTGCGGGTGCGCCTGCAGCAGCAGCGGCAGCGCGCGCGGCTTGTGCACTGCCGCGTAGATGGGCGGCGGCGGCGGGGGCATGTCTCATGTTTGCAACGCTGTGTTTATCTCGCGGTGGATCGTGGTCTACGACAACCACATTTAGCATGAAGAGTTTGTCAGTAATTGGACTGTACAATTACATATATATAATATTTGATTCTTTTAATTGTGAAAATGTATTGTTGTAACAGTTGTAGACGAGCCTTTTTCTTAAATAAATACACACAGATAATTTTCAAATTATTAAGACCTAGGCACAACAGCGCCTGCACGTGCCGGCACTCGTCAGTGACAGATTTGTTCAGTATAGGCTACTTTTTGTATCTTTTTCTATCTCCCTGAATTTGACGCGAAGCCGCGGGCAAAAGCTTGTATTTAAATACTAACTACAAAATACTTAATGTTGCCGAGATTCTCATTGCAGCTACAAATTTCCGAGCAATGGAACGTTCGAGAACTTCTGTAAGCCCTTTTGGCATAATAGGGACCAAAACTGCTCGAGATTCTTTCTGCATTTCTTCTCAGCAGTGGTCGTTCCCAAATGCTGGTAGTCTGTAGTTTGATTAAGATATAAATGTTTGTTAGATATTGACGTGAACAAGTGTGCGGGTCTTATTTTAAGAATACTGTTTTTTTATGAAAGAGGGATTCATACGAGCAGGTGGGTCACGTGATGTTAAGTTATCACCGCCGCCCATAGACACCTGCAACACTCGAGAGCTCATAGAAGCGTTGCCTGCCTTTAAATTTTTTATTTAGTTTTGATTTTGAAACGAACTAAACACTCACCAGTTCGTCGAGCTGCCGCGCCAGCTGGTCGTTGAGCGCCTGGATCACCTGCCGCTGGCCGTCCTGCGCTGCCAGCGCTAGCTCCAGCTGGCTTTGAGCTAGTTTCGCTTCTGCATCCTGAAACAACGCCAACAAATGTTCGTAAAGTAACGGTTAAAACCGCACAAGACGACCTCCGTGGTGTAATGGTTTTCGTGCCTGAACGCTGCGTAGGAGGTCCCGGGTTAAGAAGTGCTATAGGCTATATTTTAACGCACGACGAACTGAGCACGACTCCATTAGTTTGTTATAAAATATGGTATCATTGAGTTATAGTATCCCATAACACAAATTCCGAACTTACTTTGGGTCTAAGTCAATCTGTATGATGGTCTTCCAGACCAACATGGAAGTTATCCATACATTAGTAAATTTTAATTTATCAGAAAACACAAGGTAAACTGCACTTTATATCCAAGCTGCGACAGTGTATATTGCCACTGACCTGCTCGCTCTTCCTGGACTTGGTGATCTGCGCCAGTTCCTCATTCTTCTGGGCCAGTTCGGCCTCCAGCTGGGCGACGCGCTGCCGCAGTTGCTCCACTTCGTTTGCATCGCCACCTGGAAATAAAAACAGAAAAAAATTGGTGTTTCAAATAATTCAAGAAAAGGACACATAAATTCCTCAATGGCCAGCAATGTTTTTGTGTCCCCCTGGGTGTTACAGGTGTCTATGGGCGACGGTGATCACCTAACATCACACGACCCGCCTGCTCGTTTGCCTCCCTGTTTCATAAAATAAAATAAAAATCGTATTGAATTCGAACTGACTGACTAAAATCTTCCGTAACCAAAGCGTACGGTCTCAGACATCTGTAATCGGGAGTCGGATTCATTAAAAGGAGTCGATCACGGACGCGGATTAAGTTTCGGTGAGTCGAATAACGTCTCGGAGCCGAGATTAGCCATGTCTACAACCATGTAGGCCGGTAGTGGGCTTCTGTGACCCCGCGGGTGTTGCAGTTGTCTATGGGCGGCGGTAATCACTTGACATCACGCGACTCACCCGCTAGTTTACCTCCCTCTTTCATAAAAAAAACACTCGTATCATTCCTTCGTGCAACCCTAAATGGAAACGAAGACTAACCTTTTCCCGCGTAGTGCCTCGCCCGGGCCACTTCCTCCCTGTACTGATGAAGCTGTCGTTTCCACTCGTCCACATTAGCGGTGCTCTCTTGGAGCGCGGCGGTGAGACGAAGGTTGTTGCTCTTCAGTGTTGCTAGCTCCACTTCCCATTTCTTTGCGTTTGCCGAGCTGGGGAAAAAAGAGAGAAAGATAATTCATTTATTAACATCACACGTCAGACACATAGAGATATTTTTGTCATACCTCCTGTCGGGGTATCCGATACCTAATATGTTAAATGTTAATGTTAAAACACTGTTACGATGCACAAACCGTTTATTGTTCAATATAATTATGTTAAAAAAGTTATGTTACAAAACGCGACCCCGTGGCGGCGTCTATACATGCACACTGACTTAGGTAACAATAAAATAATGCTGACGCGTAACAAATGTTCAGTATAAACTGAACACCTCCGCAATTAGTAAAATTTATCAGCTACTTAATTTGACGAACTCCGTGGTGTTATGGATAACGTTTCTGACCGCTACACAGGAGGTCCCGGGTTCGATCTCCGATCAGATCATGATTAAAGATGATCTTTTACCGATCGGCTTAGGTTGATGTTTACTTCCAGGCAATAGCTTATTTTAGCTTTTGCTTGGAAGTATGGATATGGATAGTATAATACAAGCTCCTTATACGCGCTTCTTCATTCGCGTTTTCACCATTTTCATTTAAAAAATACGAATAAATTTTTATATTCGCGGCAAAAAAATGTATTTGTTTACGGATCTAATCGGTACAACGTATAAAAAACATATCATATCATACATATTAATAAGGATTCTAATAGGTATCCATATGGCATCGAAAAGAATTGTAACGTCAAGAATTTTCAGACACTACATACATAGGATCACGCCTTTTTCCCATAGGGGTAGACAGAGACTACATCCTTCCACTTACTGCGGCCCTGACATAATTTCTTCGCTTCCTCCACATTCATCAATCTTTTCATACACGCTCGTCGGTTAAGGGTACTTATACTTGTACGTACTTTCAGAAACTACAAGAGTAAAATATGAACGTACATTTTGCATGCAATATCGTCGTATAAACCGTGCGAAAAACTAGCAAAAGATTGAAATCGTTTCACGTTATTAGATCAAAGCTCAAACTAGCTACAAGGTTGCGTCGAACAGCGTCTGATATCGATCGAAGAGCGCGTCTCAGATTGCATGCGACGCATCCGACCTCGAGAGCGTTTCCGTCCATCATCCAATTTCAACTATAACATATCCTTATAGCTTTTCCCTCAATTACGCGTCCTATAGTTCCCAATCCCGTGGGAATTTTGCATAATCCCGTATTAGCAAGCACTTACATCCTAAAAAGAAGCCCCCATGCAAAATTTAAGATCCCTAGACAGTTGTAGTTTCTGAGATTTCGTGATGAGTAAAGGTTTTCGCTTTTAAATTTGTAAATAAAGTAACTCCTCCTAATTTCATACTCTTTGGTTTAATATTTTTAAATCATCACGCATCACACAAAAACTACCGAACAGATCTGGATGAAATTTAGCACAGCGATGGACTATGTACGACCTAGAATAAAAGATAGGCTACTTTTATTACCGCAATGAGAACAAATTGCTATAGCGTATTAGGAGAACGAATAGTTCTTCCTGGTACTAAACCAGGAAGAACTATTCTAAGTAAAATAAATAACTGTAAACTATTTACTGTTATTTTTACGACTCTCGGCTATGTCTACCCCGTAAGGGATAACGAGGTGTTACTGTATAACTGTGCATCAGATTCAAATTAATCTAGTAAGATCAAGCCTTCATAAACATGATAATACTACCAGTTAAGAAATGAAGTAGAAATTTTTTGCATTAAAAGTCAATTCAAAAAGTCACAAAAAATTGTTGTTCCCCCTCTAATTTTGTCGATGTCTTAATCTGAGCAGAAGAGTCCTATTGAACGAGGTGGGTAAGAAGGAGGGGGAGGGGGACAGTTATATTAGCAATTATCCCTCAGGATGTTCCCGTGATTTGGATGCTAATCGCGCTTTGTGACATCAGAGACTACAAAGGAATTTTCAATAAAAAAAAAACCAGTAGCAGTCGTGGGACTGCCGATAGAAGTGAAAACGGAACTATTAAGTTGAGAGTAATTAGAACTATATGCAAAAATTATATGAAATTTTTTATGTTTTATTTATATACTATTATCATTAGCATGTCGGTGACGCGAACCGAGGATTTTACCCTCTACCAAAACGCTCAACGCGCCTAAAGAAGTTTTCACTTCAAAAAATCTAATCTCGAAAAAATTGGGAACTAACATCTGGAGAGATAAACATTTATATTGCTTTGTTAGCTTATATTTTACTCTGTACTATTTATCTATTCATATAATAAAATTGTAACTGAGTTATGTCCGTACATTGGAGATATTTAAGAGAAACATATATAGGGGCTCTTTATAGGACCTATAGAAGCCAAAACGATTGTTTTTAGAATTTTTGTCTGTAGGGAGAGGTGTGAACTACATGAAAACTATTTACTAAGAAACGTAACATAAAACAATAATTTAAACGTCTAAACAGTCGAGATCGAAAGTGTATCGAAATCGCGTGAGCTCCACACACAGCAATGTAGAACATAACTGTTTGTTGCAAATTATTTATATTGCTTGGCTGTGAACACGGAATATATGTAGATTATGTAAACTGTACTGTTTACG
This sequence comes from Cactoblastis cactorum, assembly GCA_020352625.1. NCBI lineage: Eukaryota > Metazoa > Arthropoda > Insecta > Lepidoptera > Pyralidae > Cactoblastis > Cactoblastis cactorum. The sequence continues at coordinate 9,516 of JADGIL010000566.1, forward strand.
TCGCTATTTTAAATGCGGTTTAAATCTAGGAAAAGCTTGCATTACAGTTTATACTGTTTTAAAGCAAAGTTAAGCAGTTTAGATTGTCTCAATAGCAGAGGTGGTTTATGATGATACTATTTAAAATCTGAGATCTAAGGTCCGTGTTCACCAACTTTTTAAACGACTGATTAACATTTAAACAGCTGATTTAATATGTTTTTATATTCACCACACGTTAACCAACGATTATGATTCTATGATCGCCTGTTTAAACAAGCGTTGAGGTCGGATCGTCCTTTTAGGAAATCACCTGATTTGATCAAGTCGGTGAAGACGGGCCTATTTTTTTTTATGTAAGAGGGAGGCTAACAAGCACGTGGGTTACACAGCAACCCGCGGGGTTACAGAAGGGTTGCAGGCCTTTAAAAAGACCCTGCCCTCCCAGTTCGGGGAGGGCAGGGTCTTTTTAAAGGCCTAAGTAAGTTTTTTTAAGGCGTAAGTTGGGCCTTGTTTGGGCCTATGACAGTTTTAATCAACAAAGGTTCGTTGTTATAAGTTGTTATAATTTCTTTTCAGCTTTTGAAAAGCAAGCCGCAAAATACTCTATATAGAAGATACTCGATTGGCAAATAAATGATTTCGTCACGTTACAAAAAAATACGAAATCATCATAAAACGTAACACAAAAGGAGTGAATTACGCACAAAATCGATTATCATCGCGTCCGGTGTCTCAACGTGATGCGTGACGACGCATTCTGATAGTGTTGGGAAGATAATAGGCTCTTCTAATAATCCCGACATAGTTGGAGACTATTAATAGTTTTGGGGGCCGAAAGTTCCACACGAGTTTAGATCATCACGTAAGTTTTCTATTGGTTATAAACAGAAATTTTAAAAAAGAAACTATTGTTTGATAAATGCCAAAACGATTGTTTTTAGAATATTTGTCTGTCTGTATGTTTGTACGCGAATCACATAAAAACTACCGAACATATCTGGATAAAATTTGGCACAGCTATGGACTATGAGCTAGATTAAAAATACGCTACTTTTTATCCCGGAAAAATATACGGTTCTCGAGGGATATAATTTATTGTAACCGAGCAAGGGGCTGACAAGATATTACAGTACCCATTGGTCGGACGAAGTCGCGGGCATTAGCTTGTAGACTTTAAAAACATGACTTGAAGCACAACACTAGCAAATCCGTAATGTAGATCGCCCTGTGCGATGCTTCACCCACTTTTGCGTAACATTAGGCCGTTGCTCGTACGTTATTCTGACAGCACATACTTTATTTGCATTTTAGACATGAGATAAGCCTAATGTATAATAAAATGCTGTGAATTTTTGGACTGTATTTCATATTTTAATTAACTTTGGTACAGCAGTTTTGAGCACTTAGAAGGAAGAGAAAAAAAGTGATACTTTGCACCGAGTTGCCAGTACCATTAAAATATAATGTTGCTATCATAACAAACAATAAAAATCAATTAATGTTTCTCAAACACCTAACACAAGATGTTTTCTTGTTTTAGTTGTAGATATTCTTTTTGGGAGTAGAAAATTTATCGCAATTGACATTTCCTTTTTTTCGCCAATAAATTTTTTGATGTTATATGAAACTAAAAACAAAAATAAGGTACCCATATTTTTTTAATTTTTCATAATATGCAAGTTTTCATATCAAATTTTAATGTTTAATTCTGACTCATTCTAAAAGGATGTAAGCGCCTTGTGACGTCAGGAAAACGGTCTTATATGAAAAGAAACAGTTCCTGATTTTGGTAAAAATGAAACACATCTGCAACTTGTTGTGACGTTGACACTTGTAATGTGTTTTTTTAATATTCTTTTAGGGCTCTGGACCTAGTCCTTACTGGCCAAAAGACATAAGTCAAGTGTGGACGTAATCGTGACGTAACAATGTATTTTTCCGTTTTTATTTTTTTCTTCAAAATAAATCGTCAATATATTATAATTTTTTTGATACTGCGAGCGATAACCGAGAAATGGTATTTTTTATTTTAGGGGTTCTGAAAAATGAAATGTTGTCAATTAGACAGTTACTCATCGAGACATCATGAAAAACATTCCGTAATTATTCAAACACTTCATGGTCCGTTCTCTTGTCTACTATTTAAATACGCTACAAGGTAGAGACTCAATGCCTTTATTATTTTACCGTTCAACAACAAAATAATAACAATACATTGTTTAAAACAATTTACTAAATTATACAATAAAATACTCTTCATTGCACTAAACGAAAAACATGTAACAAAAACATTAATAAATCAAGAAGTAGTGAGTCAAAAGGCGGTAAATGGCATAATTATTTTATAGATATACTATACAATGGATACTATAATATCTTGTCAGCCCCTTGCTCGATTACAATTATATCCCTCGGGAACCGTAAATTTTTCCGGGATAAAAAGTAGCCCACCTCTTAATCTAGGTCATAGACCATCGCTATGCCAAATTTCATCCAGATCTGTTCGGTAGTTTTTGTGTGATGCGCCTACAAACATACAGACAGACAAAAATTCTAAAAACAACAGTTTTGGCTTCTGTAGGTCCTAGAAAGAGCCCCTATATACATACATATATTTTTCTTAAATATCTCCCATGTACAGACATAGCTCAGTTACAATTTTATTCTATGTATAGATTAAGAACATGAAAAGCCTGAGTTGGCTAATATCGCTCGTATTAGTTGTGCGTTGCATACGAGCATATTGATATTATGCAAGCGATCTGGATGCAGCAATGCATTAAATCTGGTTATAGTCTGATTATACTTAGTGAGCAATCATTATATTGCATACCATGATTTAAATTCAATGATTTATTTTAAGACCACCTCCGTGGTGTAACGGTTAACGTCGAGGTTCTAAGACGCA
>JADGIL010000569.1:0-31296 GCA_020352625.1 Cactoblastis cactorum
TTTAAGAAATTTCTGTTTGGCCTGAGTCTTGGATGTTTATCTACTATATTCATATGTATTGTTGTGTTAGTATCCCATATTTCAAGTCTTGAACTTAGTTTGGGGCTAACTCAATTTGTGTGATTTGTCCCTATATATTTAAAAAAACGGCAAAAATTCTGTCAATATTTCAGATGTCTACATGTTGCCGTTATCAATTTCGAGCAAAAACAAGCAAAAAATGTCACGGTTGTTGTATGGGAGATTTAATATTTATTTTATTTTAAATATTTATTGTTATAGCGGCAACAGAAATACATCGTTTGTGAAAATTTCAACTGTCTAGCTATCACGGTTCATGAGATACAGCCCGGTGACAGAAGGACGGACAGACAGCGAAGCCTTAGTTATAGGGTTCCCGTTTTACCCTTCCGGTGCGGAACCCTAAAAACGAAGAAAGTGTCAGTTAATTGCCTTCCTGTACAGACTGTAAAAGTCAGTTAAGAGAAAGGCCTTAAAACGGAATTCTTCTTACAGAGTATTGGCTAGCAATAGCAACCTGTCATTATATCTAAATCTCTAATCCATCAAAAAGCCCACCATTCAGCTAGGCATGACCTAGTCACGACTTGTGGCTCTGTCTACCCCGTAAGCGATAAAGACGTAATAATGTAATGCATTAAGTAGCCTTAATAAGTTAACAAGGAATCATGGTATGAGATTTGATACTGTGATGGACGAAATCATTATAAACTCTCAGAGAGTTCAGAATCAAGTGATTCAGAGGATTTATCAGAATAATTTCATACAATTCGTTTCTTTTTTTTTAACTATTAATTACAATATATTATAATTAGATAGGTACAAAACAAATTTATAAAAGTTCATTTGTCTTTCATTTATTATTTTCAGTAATTGAACAATAATTGTTCACGATATCTCGAGATTGGTCATCACTGTATAATCTCATATGCGTTGCAAGCAGTAGGCAACCCGCCCCCTTCACCCCTGTCGCCACCTGAGGCGCGGCCAAATTGTTCCGCGCGCACTATAGCTTTATCGTCGTCCGCTCGTAACTACTATTGACAACATCTATCTCTCATTTACTAATCTACGCTTTATTTTAGTATCCTATATGACACGACTAGGAATCAAATTCCACCTATATTTATGTGATGCGCGTAAATTTTTTTGTCTTTGTTTTGTATACAGACAGATGAAAAAACATATTTTTGTCTTCTATCGGTCCTAAAAAGACGCCACATTCAATACTTTTTTCCTTAATATCTAGATTAAGAGAACACTTAGCAATCAGCAGAATGTGCTATTTGGTAACTTATTGCGGAATAAAAAAGTAGGAATAAAACCCATACATGTATTTTAATTTGCCAAAAAAAGATAATGAAAACCAAATTTAGGAAACGATTTTTGTTATTTATTAATTTTCAGTACTATTATATAGTATCTTATCTTGAATTTATAAACTGTATTTAATGTCTATTCTCGGAACTATTCGACAGGAAATTACAGAACATAGCAATAATATCTAATTAACGGAAAAACGCTTGAATACCCGGCTGGTAATGACGACAATTAATTGGATCTCAACCTATTTCAGTAGAAACTAATTGGATTAATACAACTTCTTCAAATTAATTAGAATGTTACTGTAGTTAAGGTTGACAGATAAAACTTATAAGTATTCTATTCAAATATTTTTATGCAATGTAAAGGTTCATATCAAAATTCCATTACTTAAAAAGTATCTTATTTTCTAAACAAATTTTCGTTTTTGTGTCATTTTTTTTTATGGAGGCGAACAAGCAGGCGGGTCACGTGACGTTAAGTAATCACCGCCGCCCATAGACACCTGCAACATCCGGGGGGTCACAGGAGCGTTGCCGGCCTTTAAGGGATTTATACGCTCTTTTCTTGAAGGTTCCGAAGGTATCGATTCAGTCAATGTAATTTAACTAACTTACTATGTTTTATTTTTTTCTACAAAAATTTATTTTACAACTGCAAATCTTGATTAGTTTTTTTGTTGCCATGCAAAGAGAAGTTACAAAAAATATTTTTCTAGCATTTTACCAGGCCAAAAAAGGAAGTGTATGAATACGATTTATATTTAACTACCTTATTTATCCCGCGGCTTCACTTCCGTATGCTAACTCATATAAAAGTTTCACTCCTTTTACCCACTTCGGGGTGGAATTTAGAAAAATCTTCTCTTATTGCTCCTCTATACTCTCCAAGATACATATGTACATGACTTTCAGCTTCTTGCGTTCAGTAGTTTCGGCTGTGCGATATCAGTCAGTCAGTCACTTAGTAACTAAAGAGTTATATACATATATAGATTATCGGCACGGAAAATATGGTGATATACCTCTTCGTGCTCTGGCCAACAGTCTAAGCATGTCTACAGTTGAACACAAACACGTTGAAATTCCTATGAAATTATTATTTCAGTTTTGGGTTCTAAGTAAAGCAAACCCATGCGTTGTATTTCGAAATCTCAGTTAACATGCAGTGAAAACAGCTGTCAGCAGGTAAACACGTCCGAGAAGATGGTTCCGTTCACTTTGGGGTACTAAAGAACCAACTCTTTCCTGTACCCGTACATATTCTTCCTACTAATATTTATCAGTTATCAGATACACGTATACAGGTACAGTATCACCCCTTACGGGGTTGACAGAGCCAAAGGTCGTGAGTCTCGAAGACCACGCTTAATTAAATGATGGTCTTAATGATCGAATAAAGATTCTATAGTGACAGGTTGTAGCCCATCACCTTTGAAAAAATCCCATTTCAAACCTTTTCCCTTGATTCGCGATTTTACGATCTGCGCGAGAAGAGAAACAGCTGACACTTTATGTTCTTTCCCGGACCATTTCACTTCATTTATTTATTGCGTTTCATAATGTACATACAAAAAGTTATAACTACAATAAGAGTAACTTAGTAGGCGCAATATGAACCCTGTCGGGTATTAGCAAACAGAGAAAAAAAAATTGGAACGGCAGGCGGACGCAAAACAAAAAATAATGGATTGTTGCCAAAAAATCAAACCCAAATTTTCCCACTAAATAAATAAATTTAAATCATTACCAGAATACCATACCAGAATGGAGATAGTATACATTACAGGTTTTATTCACGAGTGTAACGTGATAAACCCGCTCAACTAAGTCAACGATACACTATTTTATAATACATACATACCTATATAAATAAACTTCAAAGACTCGGTTCAATCAGAACAATGTATTATTTTCTATCATGACCTGACCGAGTATCGAACCCGGGACCTCTCGATGCATAGGCAAAGACTATACCACTGCGCCAGCGAGGTCGTTAATGACCTGTTTAGTTAATAGAGTATTCTTTTTTTTTTTGTTTAAACTCTTAATTCTGTGGCAAACTTTGTATCATAAACAATGTATAAAATGTAACACCTACTTCAATTACACCTAATATCGATCATGACGGTGTAAGATTGCAGGAAAGACAATGCATTTTTAACTTTTTATAAGATATTTATGGAAAGAGTATGAGCCAGTTGAAATGAAAAATAAAATTCGAAGAAGAATACAGAATATTTATATGATAAAAAAACCTTGTTAATATCAATGACCAATTCTAATAGATTCAAAAGTTTCATGTTTTTAATTCAAATAACAATACGTTGCTAGATTTCGTTACTTTCCATGCTTGTGTGGGAGAAAACGTACAATAACCAGCTGCTCCTCTTCCCGCGCATATTGTAAAAGTCAATCTTATAATAAGGGTTTCTTCTCTTAAGCAAGAAATAGGCTCTTACTAAATTTGCTTCAAATTCAAAAAAGCCTGCTATTTACCTAACCTATGTCTAAGGGATATTAAAAACGCCTGCCATTTAGACTCCAACACGACAAGTGTCCTGCCCAGTTCCACCTTAAGTGTATGACCGTGTCTTCAGCCCATAAGATTTTATGTCTACCTGAAAAGTCGTATTAGAAGATCTTGGCGGTTAGAACTACTTCTAAAGTGTTTATTGACAAAGTACAGATACAATCGGAGAAGCTTAATTTACTAGGTGACTTAAGAGAGATTACAATGGTAGGAGAAGGGATTATATTCACCTGACAGACTGTCAACACAGTACCCGGACTAGGTCTAGCCTGTATCCCGGGGATCACGCTCATCCGACAAAATGACATGACGAAAGGACAAAACTGAAAATAAAGTTCTAAAACTTAATAGAATCTCATAACAAAAATTATGATGTTGCATGTAAAACTAGTAACATTGCGTGCCTTCGTCCACAGCTGGATGGCCACTGGCCTTCAATTGGACCTGTTGATTTACGACCATTGTGACTTTCAACCCACCTGCTCTTTTGTTTTGCCAACCTGTCGGGGTTGCCCGGAGTTACAGGTCGAATACCTCCCCGATATTGGGGTCTTAAGTGTATATAAAAACTGGATGATGGCGCCGAAGCGTTTGTCGGTGCTCGTCCTATCAGAATCAAATTTTCAAATTCAAATTTGAATTTGAAAATGAGATGACCTCTACATAAAAGAAACGAATATAGACAAAGACTGGCTGACAGTCTGTGAATACTCTTCAACTTCTTTATGTGCCTATTTATTACTGAACTAGCTAATGCCCGCGTCTTCGTCCGCATAGATTATACGAAAAAATTATATCCCTCGAGAACCATACATTTTTTCGGGATAACAAGAAGCTTATCTTTTATTCTACGTCATAGTCCATCGCTATGCCAAATTTCATCCATATTTTTTCTGGATATTTATGCCCAGTTAAAAAATAATACTTTCCACATTTTCTTAAACCCTCTCAGTCAGTGGAGCTGGATTAATTTCGCGGCAAATACGTGTTAATATATTATGCATACTAAAGTGAATACACACTAAAATATTTATGGTGACCTTGTCCATCGCCTGCCCGTACGCTAGCCATGAGCCGAAACTACCAATCAACACATCTTTCTTTAATGTTTATAGCTAGTGCAAACAGGTCGACAATTATATTTTGTAGTACTAAAGTTGTAACGTGGTACTACTGTGGTAGTTAAATTATTCAGATCACCGACCGATACTCAGGACGTCCCGGGTTCAATCCTCAATCACATCATGATGGAAAATGACCTTTTTCTGATTTGCTTGAGTCTTGGATGTTTATCTATATATGTATTTATTATAAAATATAGTATTGTTGAGTTAGTATCCCATAATACTACTCTCGAACTTAGTTTGGGGTTAACTCAATTTTGTGATTTGTCTCTATATATTGTACATTTATTTATTTATCACTTAACTGAGTCATCATCCCTATTATTTTATTATACACTAGCTAATGCCCGCGACTTCGTCCGACCAATGGATACTATAATATCCTGTCTACCCCTTGTCGAGAACCTTACATTTTGCCGGGATAAAAAGTAGCTTATCTTTTAATCTAGGTCATAGTTCATCGCTATGTCAAATTTCATCCAGATCTGTTCGGTTGTTTTTGTGTGGTGCGCGTACAAACTACAAAACAACAACTACAACTGAAAAATCCGATCTTCAAATGGAATATAATTAGTCTTTATTATTCTATATAAATGAAAAGAAATACACTTTTATGTTATCATTCTCTTATTCAACTTTGTTTTGTTTTGACCACATGCGATGCGCGCGCGCAACCGACAAAATACTGCGTCTGTATCATGACGTCATCGCCACGCCGCGCGTGTTACAGCAATACCATTAGTGGTCGCGTTAACAAAGCACAGCGCTGTAGCGCTGGAAAATTAATTACAATCTCTTGACAAAACCGGCTGCGGACGGCGCGTATCGTTGAATGGCAAATTTTGATTTTTCTAACAAATTACAAATTAATTATTTGGTAATAAAAAGTGAGTCCAAAGAATATTTAGGAAATATCTATCAATCAATCAATATAATTTATTTACACAAAATGTAGTTACAAAAAAATTTGGTCTTAGAAGAAGAAGAAGATAGATACCTATTTAAATAATTTTAAACAACTTCTCGTTTTGGTACTTCGAAGCAAATCAAGAGTTGTAAACATACTTTTTCCGGTGAAGATGTGCACGTCTCTCAGTTGCCATATTGCGTGCTTATCAAACTGAGCAGTTCTGACTGTACAGCGAGCTCCCGTTTCGGCCTTGAACAACACACAATAAACGTTATTTTAGGAGCGGGCCATTGCCAACCGCAGTTACGTAGGAAAGAAGTCCGTGTGAACGTCGGGTCAGCGTGTATCGTAAAATCAATTTACGCGGCCGACGCGCCGTTGTTCACGTAACTAGTAAATAATGGATGGAACTTCACTATTCTGTCTTAGTGTCGCCTACGGTGGACTGATGAACAGTTTCATTTGATGATTGCTTTCGTCTAAAATTACCTCATTTGCCGTAAAACACATTTTTTTTTTCTTTTGGCATTTTAATTACATTTATTGCCTTACACTCAAACTTTTTTTTTTCCTTTTGCTTCTATTAAATTCTCTACATGATATTATTGATATATAATAATTAAAGACGCCTTTTGTTCTTATTGATATTTGGGCACGCACACACACACACACACACACACACACACACAATTGTACTTACCTATTGATGTTACAGTTGTAGACCAGCGGAATAAATAAAAATAAACATGAAACTGGAAAATATGCTACACATTATTTTGTAGCATATTTTCCAGTATTTATTGCTACTTCACGGCCTCGTTAACACAGTGGTAGAGTCTTTTTCTTTCGACCAAAAATTTCCGAGCTCGAATCCCCATCAGGTCATGATGGAAAATATATTTTTCTTATTAAGTAGGTCTTGGATGTTTAAACATATTATATATTTTTATTATGCAATATAATTTCGTTGAATTAGTATCTCATAGTATAAGTCTCGAACTTAGTTTGGGACAACACAATTTGTGCGATTTATGGTTATTTATATGAGTAAAAACAATTTTTAAAATGATTAAATTTAAATAAACATAGATATTATATGCTGGTTTCTATTTTGTTTTAAAATAAAAATATAATACATCAATTGTTTTTTTGCACACAGGTGAGCGGACTGAAGTTCGAAACGCAACTGAGAACGCTAAATCAATTTCCAGAAACCCTTCTGGGCGACCCTTCCCGGCGAATAAGATATTTTGATCCGTTACGGTATGTATCTTAGACGTCAGCTGTAAATCATACTTTATTTTTCTGAGCGTTATGATACTTATCTTTAGAGCTTCAAAGATTTGGTGAGGTTACTGGTTTTTACACAGAGCAACTTCCATCTGACCTCTGCAACTCAAAGAAATAACTTTTTTCACAAAGTTACATCCAGTGGGGATTCGATCCCATGACGTATCACAAGGCACACACTTTGACCACTGGACCACGGAGTCAGTCTGCTATAAGTTATAAATCATCCAACACGTAAAATTATAATCTCATCTTTAGTCCAATTTATTTCTTAACTAGCTTAATCCCGCGACGGCGTATCAAGATGAATCGGACGCTTTCTTTTAAGCTAGACCTTTTCCAATATAACTATGGAAACCGCATCAAAATTTATCTAGTAGTTTTTGCATGATGTGCATATAAATATATAGACAGACAAAAATTCTAAAAACGATCGTTTTGGCTGCTATATGTACTAAAAAGACCGCCCCTTTTTTCCCTTAATATCTCCCGTACACAGACATATTGTAGACGGATACAGTATAGATGGGTGCTGCGAGAAAATATCTATGATCGATATTGTGAAAGTGGTGAAAACCAGAAACATTTTTGACTATATTTTAAAGGAAAAGTCAACATTTCAGTTTAGTTTGCACACGTTTATACATGTTTATTCAGAACCATTTTACACAGAGCGACTGCCATACTCAGTGAACAGTTAATATGATCAAATTTTTAAATATACTGATAAGTATTACCATTTCGGAGGACCTTAAAAATATGAACGTTCATATGTACATGATTTTAAAGATTAAGGTTGCATAAAATTTAATAAAATCACGTATTTAATATTTTATAATACAAAAATGTTATGGTATTATTTGAATAAATAATAATAATATTGAATTATTTGCAGCAATGAGTACTTTTTCGATCGAAACCGCCCTTCATTCGACGCTATTCTGTATTATTATCAAAGTGGTGGCCGACTTCGTCGTCCGGTGAACGTGCCGCTCGACGTATTTTCAGAAGAAATCAAATTTTACGAACTCGGCGAGCAAGCTACCAATAAATTTCGGTAATATATTCCTACATCTATATTTATATTTCCGGACTTTTCAACACACTAATTTATTGATTGCTTGCAGAGAGGATGAAGGGTTCATCAAGGAAGAAGAAAAACCTCTGCCATCCAATGAACGGCAGCGCAAAATCTGGCTGCTGTTTGAGTACCCGGAGAGCTCCCAAGCGGCGCGCGTTGTCGCCATCATTTCGGTCTTCGTTATCCTCCTATCCATCGTCATCTTCTGCTTGGAAACTCTTCCGGAATTCAAACACTACAAGGTCTTCAACACGACAACCAACGGCACTAAAATCGAAGAAGACGAGGTTCCCGACATCACTGATCCCTTCTTCCTGATCGAAACATTGTGTATAATATGGTTCACCTTCGAATTGATAGTGCGGTTTCTAGCTTGTCCTAATAAGTTTAATTTCTTCAGAGACGTTATGAACATTATAGATATAATAGCTATAATTCCTTACTTCATCACCTTGGCAACAGTAGTTGCTGAAGAAGAAGACACATTAAATCTCCCTCGAGCGCCGGTATCACCGCAAGATAAATCCACCAACCAAGCGATGAGTCTTGCAATATTAAGAGTGATCCGGTTGGTACGGGTCTTCCGGATCTTCAAATTGTCACGCCACTCCAAGGGCTTGCAAATTCTAGGACGTACACTGAAAGCATCGATGCGCGAACTCGGCCTGCTAATATTTTTCTTATTTATTGGTAAGTCAGATATTTATAATTCAAAACCTATATTAATTACATCAAAATACTTATACCATACACGAGTAAATAATTTCCTTATAATAATTTTGAATAAAATAAGATTTGAATTTGATTTGAAAAATGGCCAGAATATGTTCATAGAATATGAGAAAATATTTTTTGAATTGCGTCTAAAATTAAATCTGCTTCTAATATTGGATTAAAGTATGAATCCACGTGCCTGAGAAAAAATTGGACAGCGCTTTATATGAATATACATATATGCTTGTTGAATATAAAAGCAATGCTTACGACAGCTGATACAGAAACAGGAAGGTCGCCTGGAGAGGAGCAGCACCGATCTGGACAGGCGCTCGCGGCGCGGGCCTTCACGAGTTGCGTACACAACTTGCTTTGTGTTCGCAGGCGTGGTCGTGTTCTCCAGCGCCGTATTCTTTGCCGATAAAGATTGCATCGATACAAATTTTTCATCAATTCCCGATGCATTTTGGTGGGCACTAATAACGATGACCACCGTCGGCTATGGAGACATGAGGTAACCCGCGTCGCAGGTCGCCTGTCCGTAGCCCCGCCCTGCCACTGTATGTCGCACTGTATTCTCCGTTGGTGTGTGCTTGTTCTTAAAGGTGTGGTGCTGTTTTCATCTGCGGTGTACTTCGCTGAAGCCGGAAGTGAGAACAGCTTCTTCAAATCTATACCAGATGCGTTTTGGTGGGCGGTCGTGACTATGACGACCGTAGGATACGGAGACATGACGTATGATGTGACTTCTACATAAATATCATCATTGCCTTCTCGTCATTTCATTTTATCCTACAAGAATCCTAATTTGGCATTTAACACTACTGTGATTTCTTTAGCCACATCATGTAACTTTTTATGCTTCAGTTTGATTTTATCGTCGGTTTGCTTAGAACTTAACCGATCATCCACTTTTTATTCACTATAAGAAATATTGCACGTTATAAAACGTCCCTTACTTGTTGTTATTATTTTAGTCATAAATCTTCCTGAACTATTGCAATTTTACATGGAAGCATAGCTGTAAAACATACCGTTGGCGTATTGTATTCCTCATTGCCCGTCGTCGGTGTGACAATCGCCCTTCCCAAAGCGTATTTTTGAGACAGCAGGCTTTTAATGTGATAACACTAAAACTTGATCTTTTATACAGAAGATCGAAAGTAGAATTGAAGTGAAATATCTATGTAGCCAATCAGGAATGTAAGCTCCTCTGTAACGCTTCCGCTAAGATGTACCGACCCTGTTTATCCTAATCGATGTTGTAGACATGATGTTGGCATTAGCTCATTGAAAATGGTGGCCATCTCAACTACGTGTGCATATCCTATCCATCTTGGTGTATGTCATAGAGGGCATTACGATTATTTTTGCTTGTGTGTTTCCATTTTCTACTCATATGATTTTCTATTTATTATTTTGTCTGTTTCTCTCTGTCCAATTATTTTAGAATGCCCTGCCTCTCTTTGCCACCATGTAACTAGCCCTTATGGTATGTGGTGACCTTTACAACGGATTGCTACTATGTAAAATTGTTGTTCAGATTTATTATCGTTGCTCGATATTTTGTCATTGGCTTTTCGTGCTATCACATCACTTTCACACCATTTTCGATAGAGTTACATCATATACGTGCATCAAGTGAATGTTAAAAGAAAACTGCATGACATTGTATTAGTAGTATCTGCCAAAAGGATTTGTTTATTAATAGGAAAATAGTTTTTGTAGGCTTTGTTTTATATTTCGTTTATAGATCTGTTATTATTCTTTAAAATGTGAAATCATTTAGTAGATCGAGCAAAGCTGTTGAATATTAATATGTTGTGAAACGATTCTGGTTCGCCAAAGCTGAAGCCGATAAAAACTTATAATATTTTATATTTTTAAGTTACTATCGGATTTACTGACTAAGGTTTACAAATACGTACTATGGAATCAGAATTTGCAAATGACATATTTTCATTGCCAGCTTCGAATCTTTTACTGGATTTCACTGCTAGCGATAAACTCATACTTAATGTCTTATCGTAAAATTTGGACGAAGGTTAGCATTTGGTGTTAGCCATCATCCCAGACAACAGCTATAACTGACGTTCGGTCAAATGTCAATGTTTTGGATGGGAATGGCTTTAAACTAAATACTAATTTTAGTTCAGATTTAGCTAAGACGAACTGCTGAGCGATACCTATTCGTTGCAGGAAACTGTAACGTGCTCGCGAGAATGGACGGTGATGGATGAAATTGTATTGGCTTGCGTACTCCCCAAAGCTATGCGACTATGCTCTAAATGTATTGTTATGTGTATGACCTATTGATACTAGTTGCTGTTTCCAGGACTTCATCATAATTTGTTATTAGTTATTTTCTTTCATTTCGTTTTACACTTATAATGTTTTTAAATGTATTATAGTAGTTAAAAGTTCGTACCTTCAGTTAAACGCATGACCATGAGCATCACGATAACCGTTAGTTAATAAGAAACATCACCATATTTACGAGGATCCGTCACAGATACATATACATGACTATTTGGCGTTACATATAGAATTTGGCGTCCAGTAACAAGTTAAAAAATAATAATAATTTTGTAGTGACAACTCAAAAAATTCAAATCTGAAAACATCTGCAAATATTATTGCTTTGAAAGAAAATACTCTAAAGTAGATACATAAAAAACGATGTAAGCAAATATCAAAATTCCATCTTTGCAACGATGTTAATCCAATTTTGCATCATTACTTAAGTCAGGAGGATACAAGTGACGGATCTTCACAGTACAAATTTCTGGAAAACTAACGAATATTTTTTATATAGACCCGTCGGAGTGTGGGGCAAGATTGTGGGATCCCTTTGTGCCATCGCTGGTGTGCTAACCATCGCATTGCCAGTACCCGTCATTGTATCCAACTTCAACTACTTCTACCATCGCGAGACAGACCAAGAGGAGATGCAGTCGCAGAACTTCAATCACGTCACCAGCTGCCCTTACCTTCCCGGTACAATGGGAGAACCCTACTTGAGTAAGTCATTTTCGAACTTTCCATTTGTCGTTTTCAATCTTTTACGCACTTTTCGATAATACAATAGAAGTCTTTTGTTATTCTAAGAACTGGCAATGATAGCTTTTTTTATGTTCGCATCATTAAAATTGAAGTTATTTTTATTCATAATTATATATGTACGTCAATAATAAATGTAAATTGACGTTAGTAAAATCGCTAAGATTGCCCGTTCTTTTCTAAAATGCCCCAACGACACGTACATTTATGTCATTCGTCCCATGAATTATTTTGCTGCATGAATTTCGAAGCTTTCCATATTGATTTGGTCGCATGTTTTGAGTTTAGTATTATTTGTTTCTTTTATGTTGATTTTCGGTAATTTCAGGTGGGAAGGACGATGACAGGGACGAGATGTGCGGTGACCAATGACTATATGATAGTGTTTCGTTTATTTTTCGTTTACGGACTAGAGTTCAATCGATACAGACGATTTTTGTGATATTATACAGTAAGCGTATAACTAGTTCAAGTGTTTTTTTGTAAATATAATAATAAGATTGAAAAAGCAATAATATATTGCAATAAGTATTTTTTTTTTTGTGTTCGGAGAATGTTTTGTAGATTTTGGAAAGAATATCTCGAATACATACAGTTAAGACAGCACCTAGTGAATGTATAAAAAATTAAAGATATTTTTATAGTGATCATCTAACGAGTTAGTGATATTTTCTAGTCTTTAGATAATAAATAATATACGGGACAAATGAAATTGCTTATTTAATACCACATTGTAAATTTTCTCATAAAGACAATATATTTTAGTAAAAAAAAAGGTGTTGCCAAAAGTTTTTTACAGTTTCCCTTAACATTTTAGGCGTTGAATATACCTTTTACCAAATGGATCGCAAACAGTAAGTTACATTATTTTGTTTTGATGCTTTATCCTGCTTTTTAATACTTATCGTTGTTTACAGATCGTTTTTCAGTTTCATTTTATATCATGCCTCTCTATATATTGTAATGAAATTATTTATATTTACCCTTAAAACATTATTTATCTATCTTGAAGCTTTCACGTTATTTGGTGTGTGACTTACGAACACTTGATTAACTTAGTTATTATTGTATGTCTTTTGCTTGATGTGTACATGTTATATAACAGCATGATTCAGATACCATTCCACAAGGAACCTTACTTTGGGCCTAGCATATACTTTCAACATACCGTCATCATCCAAACTTAGCCCTTACACTATTGAGTCATCATGATGTTAATAAATAGTATTTACCTTTAGTCTATTTACCCTTATGGATTTCAAAAATTTTCACTAAACTATCATTTGGATGATTTTCCAATGGTAATAACTCGTGCAAAGCCGAAGTGAGTCGCTATAGCATATAATCTGTATATATAAAAGAAAGTCGTGTTNNTGAATTTCATAGGGGTTCCACGCGGGCGAAGTCGCGGGCGGCCTCTAGTGTTCAATAAATGAGATTCAACCGTGAAATTTTGAGGTGGAGCGCGGGATTTACTTTAAAATGAAGTAATAAATCAACAAGTTAATATTCGCTGGATGGCAGGCGGCCAGACTCCGTGGAATTCCGTTTTGAAATATTCCCGTTCGGTGTATATGAACAAACAAACAGATCAACAGTGTTCGCTCTGTCTTGACATGGTAATCATTCGCCACTTTCGTCGACGTTAATGAATTTTTTCGATTAGAATATTAGAAATTGAATTTGTCTATGTAGTTTGTTTGTCAGAGATTTTTTTTTTTCGTAAATAAATTTACGGACGTTACGGAATTAATTATAATAAATAATTGATACTTGTAGATTAATAGAAAGAAAAAAAAAGTGCATTACAAATTTTTACAAGAACACTGGACTGTAGCATTGTGCCCGAAAGGCTGGCTTGCAGATTTATATTTATTATTGAAGATTGATATTTAAAAAAATAATACCACTTCTATTTTCTAATACTATTTTAATTAAGCACGCATTGCATACTGATTACCTACTACTGATATTATGAATCTATGTACCTATCAGTAAAAAGTTTATTTTGCCGTATTCTAGTGAAGATAATAACAAAATTGAGTACTCGTAAGAACAACAATTATTTACCTAATGGAGCAGCCTCTTCACTAAGTGCTTAGACTATTGTTGGCTATCTACAAAAGGCAGAACTAGGTTAAGTAAACTAGAACAAGATAATTTATCTTATCAACAAACTGGACTTCACTTTAAGTGAAAAGATTTATATTATTCTTTTCTAGGGATAAATATAATTTTTTTATTTATTTATACATAAAAATAGTAAACTATTTAGTTATCAAAATCAAGATATTTAGTCAGAAATTAGACCTTCACAGGCACTTTTTCACGTCACCAATTAATAAAAATTAAAATCTCAATCAAGCTATAAACTACCAGCATTTCGGAACGACCACTATTGTTTAAGTATGTGCAATTTAGAAATAAATATCGTCGCGTAAGTTCTAACACCGCGGAAGTCAAAAAATATCATTTGAGTTTTGCATGTCATTCGACAGAGGATCTAAAGACTGGTTGAAATCATTGATTCTGAATGGCTTAAGAGGTTAATGTCCAATTCATTTATTTTTATATATTGTCATTACAACACTTAAACAACAAACTTATACAATTAAAAGCAAATTAAACACGTCCAAAGAAAAAGCAATTTAAAATCGTAAATAAGTTCACAGGATACATATATAACTCGAACCGATTTGAATAATCAATTGGTCATTCAGATCTGTTACAGTTACCAGCTAGGTCAAATATTTATAAAAATGGGTCACTTTCCATTCCCGGGTGATAAATTTACAGCGACATATGCCAACCTCGTGACATAATATTGACTAACGAACCGCATAGGCTTCGCACGGGTGGGCATCTATAATGAAATGATATTTTTATTTCAGACTGTACACGTATACAATACATAGGAGTCCATATTGTGTCAGCATGAAATTTAACTGTATTTGTAAAATTTTCAAATGTGATTTATTTATTTTGGATTTGTATCTTATATACATAACAAATGCTGTGTTATTCAAGGATAAGGTAGCATTATATAGGAGAAAACTTTTTCAGTAATTTTTGAGTTCATTCGTTACAAACAGAAATACATTTCGCTTTATAAATATTAGTATGATTGGCTAATATCAATAGGTACTAAATATAGCTTTAAAATCAATGGATCTAAGACGTTGTAAATACTTTTAATATTCAATCTGAGACCTAAGCAAACGCAAATTAAAACCCAGTATATTTGATGTGAGTATTTTATTTTTATTTTCTTTCAAGATTACATTAACGTTATGAAAACAATAATGTTTGTACGAATAGTCAGAAGCAGTTCCATCTTCAGCCACATTTACATCATGTAAGGCGGGAAAATGTGAAATTGATGTGAATACTATTTCAAATTCTTTAATCCCTAATGGGGTAGATAGTACAAATATCCGTGAGATTCTAAGGCCAAGCTTATGTGATAGATGGGCTCCTTTTTGTGGAAAAGTGATTCAGATAACTCAGATAATATCAAAATAATAGCTCATAGCCCATTAAGTATTACAATAAACTAAATAACACATACCTGCAAAAAACTGAGCAATGTAAAGACATAGGCCCAATAGTTTCAGGGCCGATTCACAAGAAGTCTTCAATGAGCGAAGATTCCTCCTCTGAAGTAATGGAGTTGGATGAGAATGCGATGTCAGAACCTAACATCGAGCAGAATTTGAGGCGGCTGCAGGAAGAGGAGAAGCGGCTGCGGCAGCAGCAGGCGGCCATGGAGGCTGGCAGCATCATGGACGATATCGCTGCTCTTGAGAATCAGGACGCTCTAAGGCTGAATCAGGTCAGATTTTTGTACCATCATGTCGAATAGACCCATCAGAGATTCCCATCGTTGTTTTTCTTGGGACGGCCAGGGTTAATAGTGACCACCACTTAAATCCGAACAACCATAACCCATTGAGTCAGGACAAACTAAAGCTGTCATAATAAACTAATTATTTATTATAAAAGAAAGGAGAAGTTTGGAGGAGAGAATTTAATATATACATATATACTTATAAAATACTCTCCGTATAAAGTGTGAGTGAAAAAGACTAGTCATGATGAATAGCGACGTTAAATAACAACATGTTGTAAAAGATGACGTTATATGTATTTCAATTATGCCAGGTCTGATTCTGTAATATTTTTCTTATGTCAGAAATCATAAGATCTATGTAACGGCCTGGAATACTCATGGTAATGATAACTATTTTCATCTACAACAGCTGCAGCAAAACGAACTTCACAAGCAAGCTCGTCGGCTGCTTCGCTATCAAGAGCGCCAAGAGCGTCTGGAACGTCAGGAGCGCCGAGACCGCCGTGACCGCCAAGACCGGTCAGACCGCCAAGACCGGCACGAGCACCTAGATCAGTTCGAGCGCCAAGACCAAGCAGCTGCTCTGCCCCGCCGCGAAGCCGCGCGCCGCCGCGCCGCATGCACAGTGAGAGTTAACAACATCCATGCTGCAGAAGCCATAGAGACAGACGTCTGACCATTAGGTAAGCTTTAAATTTAATATAAATTTTTATCAGCTATAAATTATAGCTTATATATAATGGTACAATAGATGGAAAATCTCCATGTATGATGATTGGCTTGGGAACGCAATCAATTAAACAAAGATGGCAAAATGCTTACCAGATGAGCAAATCAATACGTCTACTAAATTATTAACATTAGTGATGACATGATAACATTAAATGCAATTTTGTTTACAGTTTACTTTTCCTTCAACAGTTATAAACGGTGTTTATGACTACTGAACAGCGTAATTACAATATTAAATACATTTTTTACAAGTACCGAACTATGTATCGTTATTACATGGTCCCAGCACAATCAAGCTGTAGATATACATATAGATAGTCAATCTTAACGACTTCCGTGGCTTATTGGTAAACCTTTTTATTAGTAAATCTCCAGTGAGCCCGGATTTTTAATATTTATCTATAGTTAGTATCCAATAATACAAGTCTCGAACTTGCTTTGGGGCTCAATCTGTATGACTTGTCCCTATACTTTCTAATTATTCTTCTTCAACCACAAAGTTACATAACTTTTATTTCTTGAAGACATTGAGCTTGGCAATTCACGGCCAATCAAGGTCGAATGGCCAACAAATTGGCCTTCCTGTACATCGCAACGTGAGCGAAACAAAATAGTTGGTTGGCCCTAATTGGCAGGCGAAGGAAGGACCCGCTACGGTGACCCAAATAAGATTATAGCTGACCTAGCGAGAACACGAATACTTGTTATGCTCACACACAGTTTTTCCTGACACCCAGATTGCAATTATCTATATGTATATATAGAAGTGCTGGGGTCGTGATGTGCTAAAATAACATTTAAAATTTAATGTTAGGTAATATGTACCTAATTTTCAACAAGATAATTAGATAGTTATACACGTCGCATATAGTATTCTCTTTTTTATTTATATAAAAATGTAATTAAGTATCTATNNATAGATACTTAATTACATTTTTATAACTAAAAAATACTTCGTTGCGGGCATAACGTGTCTGAACTTGACATGGTTTAAATTTATTTTGAGATGTTTAATAAGGTCAAGCGGTGAATATAATCTGCCAAATACTGCAAGAACATAAAACAGTTAACACTTTCTCCTAAAAAAAATATCATTACTTGATTTAGTGCGGAATAATTCAAACAAAATTTGCACCTAAGGTACTTAGCAGTCTGGAAAATAATCTACTAATGTCGATATTCAAATTGCGTTTTTTTTGTTGCAAATTAAAATATTCTTTTTTAATAATACAGAAATTCTTAGACTTTGGTAGATTTGTCACTGAATTATGTATCTAAGCCAAATTTATTAATAGATAACAATCTGTTTGCTATTATTCAATCATTAAAAAGTATATTTAGAAATTCGGTCACCCAAGTTTTATTTTTGTAGAGAGTTTAGATAGACGAAGTATCAGTTACATTTTTTTTTATAAAGTATATGTCTAGTTTCATCAGTGTAAAAGAATTAATATGATTTGACGATTATGATTTGAACATTGAGATGCGCGGAGCAGAAAACTCACGCGCAATCCTTCCTTCCTTCCTCATCCTTTGCACCTCTATACTATTGGATGCGAATACAACATGACGATAAGATGTAATATGATTGGTCTACTACGAAGATACCCTCTTGATAAAAATTACTAAACATCCATTTTAAAAAACAGAAAAAATCTAATAAAGACCTTCAAAGGCACTTTCATGTCAGTATTAATATATTATCTTAATCAAGCTTCAAGCTACCATTAACTTATAACATTTCAGAGCAATCACTGCTCAGAATAACGCTTAAAGAAACTCAAGCAGTTTTGGCCCCTTAACTTAACTCACTAACTAAATTATTTTGTTTTTTATTTTGTTTTTGGTAACTTTGTTTGTTTGTAAGAGGTTATAAAAAGTCTTTCACAATCAGAAAAGCTATTCAGGAGTGCTATAGGCTACCAGTATATTTTATTAGAAATTGAACAAAAAGTTCAGAGAAAATGAAATGGCATATGCATAAAAACTCAGCAGAAATTAGCCAAGATGTCGTGCTTTACCGCCGTGCGCTCACTAAACGGTTCGATATAGACAAACATAACATTGGTCTCTATTAGTTTACAGAATTGCATCACAAAAATGTAATACACGTCCAAAGAAGTAGGCACGGGTCGGCAAGTTGATCATAATTTTTTCTGACCCGTAGTCGTGCAACTACTGCGTAGACTCGAAGCTTTTTTCGTCACAAACTCGTAGCAGCATAATGACAAAAACATAGCTGCGTAAAACTGAATAAACAAATATACTCGTATATTCAGGCCGTGATAGGATACGCCAGCGGTTCCTAAACTTATTTTGTGTACTGCCTTTGAGAATAAATTATTTTTTTGCGGCCCTTTTAGTTTCATCTACTTAAAACCCACTATTATACACAACGCTCCCATTTATTTTCTGAGTCTCTTACCGCCCTTTACGCCTGCAGCGCCCACAAGGGGGCGTTATCGCCCACTTTAGGGAAGGCTGGTATACACCTCTGATATTGCTATTTTGCAATATAGCCTTCCCCTTACGTTCACAATGTTCCTCATCCCATCACATCCCCTTGCACGGCACGGTCTCCCAAGAGATAACATAGCACTCAACATTTGACTTTGATCTACTATTTGTTTGTTTTCTGTATTATAAGTTTCGTAATTTATCCTGACTCCTGATAGATGGCATGGTATAAAATTAAAACTCGCTTTACTTTTAATATGCTCGGGTGGAAGTTAGGTCAATGCAGTTAAATAGTTCTTTAGATTCAGTAAAGTAACTACATACAGTTCAGTGCAACAAAAGTAGTGAAAGTATAGTGAAATGTTATTATTTAGACCTTCATTAACAACGTTTATTTATTTTTAAACATTTACAAGATTACGCCGTCGTCTTTTATTCGTTGAGTATTTACTTTGAAAACAAGACTGTGTATAAATACTTACATAGTTACTTGCAATACCGCAATTTAAGATAATCATATGGATAGATAATGAGCTAATTAAATTTATGGTATCAGAGATAATCGCAAATTTCCTATTTTTTAGAACATAATTATGTACAAAACACAGTTCTTTGTCTACAATATTTCCAAAAAGAGAGAATAGTAAAGAGATTATTCTGGCTTGAATAGTTGAATTGATTTCATTGTCCAACATTACTTCAAAAACTAACAGTAATCAAGAAGAAAAACAACACTTTGTGATAAGTTAAAGTCTACCTACTGGCGTATCAGAACGCGCTGTGTTGTGTTAATAACACAGCACGTCAGATTAAAAACATGTTTGTCGTTGGGCGGTGTGTACACAACCTGAATGCGGTTCTGACATGCCGGGCAGCTTTGTGGCGCGACATGCATTGAATGAGCAGCAGACGACAGCACCATTCACCGCACTTGCTTGATGGTGCAGCAGCCACCTTGAATGAATGCGGGCCGCGGAACGCAGGATCGATAACCGCTGCGGCAGCGCGCGCCCGGCCGAGCCCGTGACGTCACGCACGCACAAAACTCCGGGGTGGCTCCAAACCCCTCGTCCCTCCGGCCACGTGTTCGGCACGGGGTCGAATCGATGCCAAACCATCTCTTTCTAACACCTAATCTACAATGAAAAGTCACGCTGGCATTTGCAACAGAAAAATGATCCCCGATCTAAGATTCTAATGATAATCGATTTATATGTTCTGAACAGAGATCGACTGATTAATATATTTTTGAATTCCTTCAGCTGGCACAATCGAGCTGCATTATTACGGCAGCTCGTAAATGTGTAAGTTAGATAAAAATATTATTTGCATGTCCCCCAAAACCGGGATCAGCCGGCCAATGCCACTCGCAATGTTAAAAAACAATTGGCTATCAGCGCTCGAACGGCACGCGGTGGACCCGGCGCGGCGCGGCGCTCCAAATTATAGTATACTTGCTTCGAAGTTGGCGGCCGTTCCCGCGTCTTCTCTACCTTCCCTATTCCTTTAGTGTTGCTTTATAATATACAGTGATTAAGAGTAAGGGCTCTTTCGACGTGATATTTCCTTCTGTCGCATGCATCTATGTGACTATTATAATGTGTGATATTATTAAAATGTATTCTATATATATTTGTGTATTGATGTTCATTGTTACTTGGTTATGAAAGATAAGAATGAATACTTTCTTCCAGAATCTGACTAATATTCAATCTGTGCATAATAAGGAAAAGTGCTTTTTACGAATAAATTCTATTTTTGAGTACGTCTTATTAGTTAGATACCCTTGTCTAGAGTAAACTGATACTTACTCTGGAATTCTTAAATAAATAACGTATTAAAACGTCTACAGTTACATTCATATTTTTATATATTTTATTTTTTTCATCGCAGCTAAAGTATGTTATTAGTTAGGACATTCAACAATGTACTTTTTATCTGGGGCATTAATCGAAAATAGACATTTCCCCAGATCTCTGATTAAAATGGGCAATTTATTTGCAATTCTTAAGTTAATTTATGTCACATGACTTTTACTAGAGTTTCCGACCATCCGGCCTTTAAATATGTCTGAAAATAATTCTCATTTTCGATATTTCTTTTTACATTTTGAATTAACGTTAATTCCCTGTTGCATTTGAGCTTATCGTACTGCCGCATGGCGCTCATATGAGTTGTGTATAAATGACCTGCTTTAGTTCCATCATGTTTCTTTTGTACTGTAGTTAACATGTTTTATGTTTGCTAAAAAAATGCATGGCTTCCTCTGATCTGCAGGTAAATGATGTGAGTCTAATTGCAACCATTATCAATGTCCTAGTTGCAAAGACTATTTAGAGTATACAATGTATCGTTAGGTTCCTATATGGTAATTGAGAGTAATTATGATATTATAACGACGTACTTGATTCCAATTATATAATTAATGCACTTTATGCACAGATTGTAAGTCATATTCAGAATAACTTCGTAGGACCTTCACGATCGTGACAGTGCCAGCAAAAAAGATGTACCTGCATCCCATTTTTGTCCAATTAACAAATTGGCTCTGTAAAACTGTTAGGCTGTGGGACCTTTGTAAAAATTATGTATATTTATTTTGGCTTAATACAATAGACGGTCCCATCTTTTTTGCAGCTTCTTGTCACTTTGACTGAAGTTTTCCACTTGGGTGATTTGGGGCATTCAATACCTACCCAAACTGCATGAAATCTCATTTCGCAGTTTTATATGCCCAGCGAGCTCTGGCTCGCGCTAAGACATATTGGTTATTTGTGGTAACAGTATGACCTGGTGTTACAGAGAAGGCGAGGGACAGGCCCGCCGCGCACACCGTGTGGCGCGGCAGGCTGCCCGCGCGCTCGCCACCACCTTGCCACGTGTGAGCCGCGCCTGCGCCGCCAATCCTTCCCTCCCCTCTCCCACTACCGTACACCTCATCCTGCAGACCCTCTTCACGCCCCGGCCTCGAGTGATTATATAATGTGACTTTATTATATACATATATATAGGTGCTTAATAAGACAAAATATCGCAGATTAGATTTTCAAGGAATATAAAAACCTTCTTTTAAAATAAGCTTACATCGTGAACGCGAAAGTTATGTATTGTAAATAATAATTAATCGAACTTCATCAATCAGCTTAGAACACTTTATAAATTTCAACACATGTGTAATATTTATTATGATATATAAATATATATTCTTCAGGACCATCTATCAACACAGACTTATAGGAGTAGGTACACGTCCCGACCGCGTGGAACGTTTTTGAAGTAGAATATCGTTTTATGCTTAACCATTAGTGTGTAAATAGTGTTAGGGGCGCCAAGCCGCCCAGGAAGTGCGGAGCGCCGCCCGGGCGCTCCGCGGACGCCCCGACCGCGACAGACGCCAGGCCCACGAATTTGGCCAGGCGCCTGTCGCAGTGGGGGCGTGACAACCAACTTCAGATTGCAGTCCACAAAGGATGCCAAACCGGATTAAGATTCGCGTTTACGACGCGTACGCCATAGAATAAACGTTTCGCGCGAAGCTTTTTACTGGCTCTTCTGACAGGGTGGCTGATAATATTCCGAAGATCAGATTTTGGGTTCGTTAATGTCCGAAGAGAAGAACACTTGCAAACGCATTTACAAGAGTCGGTATACCGCCTGAGAATGACAGCAGGAATGTATTTTAGTTATAAGTTATTTGTGTTAAATGTTGTGAACACATCCGATATTATAATAGTTATTCGTGTATTGATACATTTAAATGTGACGAGGCAACGCCTCCTCTTCCGAAATATTTGTCGGTTAACAGCCTCGCATTCCCACATCGGCACAACATTGCAGTTTATTCAATGTTGTAGTTGTTAGCGTTCTCTGTTGAGGTATTCAGAGGATAGTCGTATTACCCGCGTGAGCGCGCGTCTGGCAGCTGTGGCTTCGACCTCGGTCCATGTGTCATACTGTTAGAAAAATATCAATATTTTCAGTTCATGCTCATGTTTTACTATAGGGAACCAATATCTACTTATCGCCTACAAAATTTCATTATGCCAGTAAGTAATGGACCATATGTGTCTACCATGACCCTCATTAGAAACTCAAGATAACCCAGGCTGCTTAAAAGATAGAATGCGAATGCAACTCGCACTTAGCCGTTTATTTCTTACGAAGATATTTTTAGGTATTTTCTTTCCTTATACGGATAAAAAGTAGCTAAAAATATCTTTTATTCTAGGTATAGCCCATCTCTGTGCCAAATTTCATCCAGATCCGTTCGGTAGTATTTGTGATGCGCTTACTTACAGACAAACGACCAGACAAAAATATAACACAGTTGAGTTACAGTTTTATTATACATATGTATAGATTACCCATACAGGAACCATAAAGAATGCGTTATTTTTAACAGAAGTTTGACACATTTTTAGAGGCCATCGGCTGCCGTACAGTGCTCACGTGTTAGTTAATGTTCTTCGGTGTCCATTATATCTTACAGAGAGGAAGGTTGTGATAAGGTACATAATGAGTTGGGGAATTTTGAAGTTTGCAGGAATTTACTATTACTCATATTAAATATTGTAATGTAACCATAAAACATATCCCAAATAATTATATTTATTACTATATTTACGTATGCAACTATTTACTTAAGGCGACAGACTGACGCAGACCAGACGGTTTCGTAACGAAATAATAGAGCTCGTAATATTAAGATGTATGTATTCTGCACTGCCGCAATTATACGCATATTCTATTTTAGGAATGATTTTTGACCATTTACATACATAGATATATATTACCCGTCTCATTCTGGCGCATGTGTACATAGTAGGTTAACATTCCGACGCCGATGAGCGCCGCGAGGGTGGCCAATGGTCAGTGCTAAATTTTCTGATGTACCTATTTAAAAAATTCGGATTAATCATAGTTCTCATAGTGATAGTTCTCATGGTTCTCATAGGGTTTGAATGTCATAACGCACGTAAAGAGTCCCCGCATTGTTGAAAGCTTCTTATTTGAAGAACTAGGTCAGTCTGTCACTGAACATCTTGAATGAAGTATATATATCTAAGTATGTCGTAGTATAGTAACGTTCAAATAATTTTGTCATATCATTATAACACATTTCATAACGTACGTCTAGAAAATACATGATATTTACGCCATATGTATTAGATTAGGTAGATAGGTGTTAGTATTAAGATTGCCCTTTTACTGGGCTTAGATTTTCCTTTTGTCGCCGAGTTCACGTAGAGCAGGGCAACACGCAGAGACGAACGGTTCAGAATGAGTCAAAAGAGATCCCAAGTCACCACTCGCTTTCGGTTAGCGGTTTTATCACAAGATAGGAAATAATCTGGCTCCAGCGTTGCCCTCGTAGATAAATTTGACCATCAATTGTTAGACTATAGCAGGCCTCTTGTGCTCACACGTTCAACTCAAAAACAATTCACATTAATTCAAAAATTTGGGGATTCTGGGTAAAAGCGGCGGGATTCTGGATTAAAAAAAACCAAGATCCATATGTAAATGTAAAGAACACTCAATTGCCGATATTCCACAAGAAAAATTATTTGCTTATATTCTAATAGCATGACAGTAGTGAATGACGAATTCCACATTTTAAAGTGACCACATTTTGCAAGTCTATAGACGCATATGCACAAGAGGCCTATATTTATGTGTATACGTGTTGTAGTTAGAGATACCTCAATCGCCGATGTTTTCATGTACACTCGGTATCGCTGATACTCGCTCTCACAGGAAGATACACCCGTCACACAGTGTACACAACACCATGTTGCGTGTTTCAGTCAAAACCTACAAGAGCTTGGGAGTAGCTTTCCGCTGTAGCCCATCGGCTGTAGAACAATTTATTTTCATCATTTAGGCTCTTATTCGTTCATCAAACATTATCTTTAATTCCTTCATATTCGACCGTAGTTAATTTACAAGCTGTGATTTACAGATTTAGAACTGTCTTCAATCTTCCTCTAAAGATTATGCGGTTTGCAATGCCGAGTCGGTTCACAGCAGAGCTGATGACGATTATTTGACCAGAATCTTGTTAAAATATCATCACTGTAATAACAGTCAGAGATCCATTACATCGATTAAACGAATAAATACGTAAAGCCGTATTTTAAGCGTGTGATCAAAGCCCTCAAAAGCGAAATACCTTGGAAAAGTCTATGTCACGACTGGCTAACGAATTTTTTTCAGCTCTGTGCTGCACCGACCGCTTGTTGTAGTCCTAGGGTTTGTCCAGTGTCGGCCCGTACCAAAAAGATCTCGGGCCTGCGGAAACATGTCAATTATAACAAAATGAAGTCACCGTGTTGGCCGACCAAGTCACACGACGGTGACTTATTGTCCCGTCCGTATTTCCATTCAGTCTTGTTGTAGATTAGGTTGAAACATCTTGAGAAAAAAAGGAAATTGGAATTATTATTTGATATTTCAAGACTAAATCTTATATCTAAGTGTTAAGATGATTTTGTTTCGAATTCGTCTGTCTTTTTGGGGCCGCAGTGCTCTTCACGTCGACAACTAGGAACTCGAAACACGTAATAAGGAAGACGAGGCTGTTACCACAAATGTAGTTGTGTCTATGTCAGTGTAATCATCGGTTATATGTAGTAGTTAAAAAAAGAAAATTACAATTTTTCGGTTGTGTTATAGTGTTCATTAATCAAAACGCGTCAAGTCTCGCCCTCCGCAGTTTTATTATTTTTGTTAGAGGTATTCAAAATTATTCACCATTTTATTTTTCATGTCAAGTAATTCAGCTCTTGACAAGCTTAGGTTTATTTTTTTAAGAAATATAATAGTTAACAATTTAATTATATTTTTATTCGATCTCTCATTTCTTTTATAATGGCCATTGATTCCACAATTTTTAAATACATCTTTTTTTTAAGACTGATACACTATTATTACATTCGAGCAAGTGTACGGAAAAAATATTATTAATCTGTGTTAAATTACTATAAGATATAGACATCGGGCACAACTTCGGCGCGTGGAGACTTTATGGACAGTCTACAATTTCTCAATTCTATGCAATTCACCCATTTATTTAGTACCCGACGACACCACCCGAACTGCCTGAAGCCAGGTCGACACGTAGTGCTCCGGCTGACATACAGACAGACCGCCCATACCACTAAACCGATGTGTTCATACCGAACGGGAGACTGAAAATCGACTAAACCGCCGCACTCGTGCCCACCTAGCCGAAGGCCTAAAAAACAGAATTATCTATGCCCCGTTGACGGTTAAATTTGGTAATCGATCCATATACATGAGAGATGTTTAGGTAAAATAAGAATTACTCATGTTGGCCAAAATTGTAGATACGCCGCGTTTACTAAGGCGTATTATAATTTTCGCTCAGTATTATTAGTAGTAACAACACGTGTAAGTGTCGACGGACCAGTGCGGGTGCAGTCGTCTCTTTCCATTCCACTTTAACCTGAAGGACCCCGCGGAATGCTATTTTGTGTTTCTGTACGAACAACCAAAATTATCGTAGATAGAGAATCCACTGAATTTCGACGAGGAAATCACGTTTTCTATTTACTTGTGTAATATCAATTTCGTAGTTAGGATGGAGTTGGCAAATTTTACATTTATTAAGAAGTCTGAAAGGTCCGTTGTGTATAACAGACTGTATTTGATATGGTCCTTAGAAACAACTGTAATCAGTAATTTTATCTGTAAATTCAATTTGTTTTAAGATTTATAGTTAGGTGATATCTGCAACTTATAGCATTGTGTGGTGTAACAAATTTTGTTTAGATAAAGCTTGTGTCTAGGAGTGGTCGTGCCGTAGCGATAGTGTGAATTCAGAAACCCCGGGACCGGCTGTCGCCGATCGCCGCGAACCGCCGCTTTCCGTCGCGTGTCGCAGAATTACGTAACGTTTAGAATTTGTTACATTGTCTTATTTTATCGATATTGCTAATGTATAATTACCTACTTCCTTTATTGCTTAAATCTCCAAATTGAAATAATACACTACAAAAGTAATAGATATGATTTAAACTTTAAAAACAACTAAATTTGCGATTTATTTTATACGGCATACTATTCAAAAATAAGGTTCTTTTTTAAATCAAATTGTGGAATATTTAATTGATTTTACTTCTGGACGAATTAACTTTAAACAAATTAAAATTTAAGACAGTGTAACGTGTTCTGAAATATTTTAAATCCTTGCTTAGTATATAACGTTTCCTTTTTCACTTGCCCCTCTCCGTCCAGGTTGAAACGTGTTCGTGTTTTGAATATAAAACATAAAATTCAATTTATTGTCGTATTATATTAGTGTCGATTTAAATATTATTAAATTTATTAACGTATATTTTATATAATTCCAATTTGAAGGCGGCGTTTTACCATACTATGTATCACGATATAAAAAAAATATTTACAAAAATACGATAAATTATAATAAAATATATTAACCGAAAACGCTTGATAAGTTCGGTCACGGGAAGACATCACATTACAATAATCAGGTTTTGCTAATAAAATGCTACGAGCTTAAAATTATTTGAACTTAATAATATTAACACTACTCGTACTTTAATTCCATCACTTTAATGTAAGGAGCGAAATTTCTAGGTAACATAATTACATTATCCTCTAACAAATACATTAAGAATTTATAATATTAAGAGCTTTTTGACTAGTATACTTACAAACAAGATGAGATCTTATGAAATAATCTAAATTTTTCGCGATAATTTATTATATTTAATATCCATCCAGTATTATTAGATAAATAGGGTAATTTCTTGCTCCTATAGCATGTTAAAGTAACATAAGTTCACTAATTGGCCAACAGATTAATAAGTCTTAAGTACAAATTTTTGCCACATCTATCTCTATATTCTTTGGTCCCACAACTCGTGAATTATTGAAGTTATTTACGATTTGGATTAGACTTGTGCTCAAATCTAAGCCCAACTACTTCTTACACTGTCGTACATAAAAAAGAACATTATCTCTGACATGAGTGAGCAACAGGACCAGTCTTTTGTCTCACATTTCATAAATATTCTGTTTCCACTTACCGTCGTGAGAAAGCCAAATACTAATTTACTGTAACTGAATATTCGGATTGAGAAAAAATTTGGAAAAAAATAATTAATGCTTCTTATTTAATTTAATTCGTGTTAATTTTAATTCATAATTGCTATTTAAAGAATGTCATGGCAAAAGTTTACCGTGTTTCAAAATCGGGCAACCATAACGCTTTGAGCGCAGAAATAGATAACACCTCAAACGAGTAAAATTTTAAAAAAACAATACTCATGAATAAAAACAATAAGTATGAATAATCTGCTAAAATAATTCACGAGTCGAAAGGCTTTCTGAATTCACGATATCACAAAGCTGCGGCACGCAAGTTTTGTACATTAAGAAATTCCATTCTTGAGATGAAATTATTAGTTATATATCACGAACGATTTAATTTTAATTATTAGACGTAGTAATGTAACGTATGGGGTGCATCTACATGCGGTGTGTGTACTGGGTCCTCATGACTGTTCATTAAAATTTGTTGTAATTAAAAAGCGGCGTACTGGGATGTCATGAAAATTATATAAATTATTTTTAAAATACTGTAGAACAATATATATTTTCTGATACTTGTGATTATTAGTTTGTGATTAGTAGATTACAGTAAGATGTCAGTTACAGAAAAAAAAATTAAACAAATTGTGAAAATTCAAACATTAAACACACTAACGTATGCCAATTCTTTTGGAAACGAAAGTTTTAAAAGGTATAAAAATTTATTGATAAGTTTAACATCTACAAAACAACATACCGACTGATTTAAGTCTTAAAATTGTTACTCATTATAAACAGCGCTATGTTATACTTTCTCAACAAATCAATTTGTGTACGTTAAATATTTTGATTATGGTATCGCCTGAATTAATAAAAGTTTGACATATCTTTGAATTTAAAAATCCATGTTGAAAGGTGGCGCTGTTTAAAGTTCTCCGCACGTTTTTACATTTGTCGGACTGAGGTTGGTAGAACTGGATAATGTACAACATCTAAGATCTAATATAAAGTTATTAGAGATAAAATCTCTCACTTAAACATGGCGGAGAACTTTCGCGTAGCGTCATACCTTTCAACAAAACATGAAATTATATTTAATATTTATTATATGTATAGATTACTATATTTGATGTAGTGTTTTGCGTGTCGAGGGCCCGGCCGCCGCATGCTGTACGACTTGATCCCGCTGTCAGTGCTACACTGTAAATTGTTCAACACATTTTGCCACATATAGTGTAAATAAGTATCAAACACTAACAGCTGGCGATCAATTTAACTTTTTTTTTAAAGTAGAATGTAATCGTTAAAAAGCCCATACATCCTGATGTTTAAAGTTATTAAATATTCACTTAGACGTGAATTTGTTCAAAGACGATTTGTTCGCGAGTGCGGTTATGTAGAAATTTGAATATTCGGCAACTTTGGGCATAGATGGTTATTGGACGTTAGACACCCCTCCCCTTTCTTGTTATTACTTGAGTTTGTATCTAAAATATTGTCAGGACTCAGAAAGTAATAGTGTATTTCACGTATTAAACATAACTAAATCGTCGCATGAAAATAAAGTAACTTCAGCGAGACGTGATAAATTTTCGTTCTGTACGCGGCTGATGGTATGCGCAGCATGATGGAAAAAACTGAAAAAGAAATCGAATTTACGAACTCTGAATATGCTATGATGTATTTTTTTGAGTTGCAATACAACTCTGTACGTTGAGTAAGTACGAAGGGTTGTGACGCGAAACAAAACTAATATACAAGCGTATTGGTACAAGCATATCTAAATATGACTTAAAAATGGCAAGTTTTGGATAGAGTCACGTACTCACAAAGATCACCTGGCAATATTTCGTTTCCTCGTCAATTGACTTCTTTAATTTATACGTTGTAATATTTTGTTATTGAGTTTTTTTTTTGCCTGTCCGACTTCACATCTTATAATAAGTACGTCTACACGTCCAAACCTCTGGGGTTCCACAATCGCTTACAATTCCCATTTCAATTTCCCCATGGTATGTCTGGAGCTTTTCCAATTTTTATACTTGTTTTGACAGTGCTACGCTGCGAGAATGTTTTTTTTTCGTATGAGTTGTAAATCGAAAAATTGTATAAATGATTCAATAAAGTAAATCGGATGTTTTATTTCTAACCTCTAGAAAATTTAAGCATGATATATTTACGAACAAGTCTGCAAATTAGCACGCTATAAGCAGAATATAAGCACGTTTAGGCGGACCTAAGAACCGTTCTATGTAGATACATACAAATAAATTAAATGTTAGTTCCAGAGTTATGTACTATTTCGTATATGTACTCTATCCGTGCATGAAGAATATAAATTTGTCTCTTGCACATTTCGCCAAGCATCTTTGAAGATATAGAAGTCTCATAATCTTGATTTGTTACGCTCTAGTAAGTCAATAGATGAATTAAGAAACCTATGAGAGACAAAATACCACGCCAATCCATAACGCCTGGCTGGTAGCGTTTTTTACCTAGTTATGTAATGGTCAGATATGTACTTTTATTTATCTCTAATTCAAAGCACAGCTTTATAAGGTTCACGATTTATTTTTCTGTTATTTCAATGAGTCTGCTTGAATAATGTCAAGACCTTTTCATATTTGTGATAAACCCCAAACTTAATAAGATATTGGTTTCCTGGAGTTCGCTTTTTTTTTGCTATGTATTGTTATTATTTATTGGAACACACAAAAGTATTACAATTTAAGCATTACCTATATAAAAATTCAACACAGTATTCAATGACTGACTGTGAGACCAAAATGTGTACACACAGCATGATAAACTTCGTTTATCTGACAAGAAACTAAAAAGATACAACAATGAATTTTGACGACCTCCGTGATGTAACGGTTAACGCACTTGACCGATACTCAGGATGTCCCGGGGTCGAAACCCGGTCAGGTCATGATGGAAAATGACCTTTTTCTGATTGACCTGAGTCATGGATGTTTAACTACATACATATGTATTTATTTTAAAATATAATATCGTTTGATTAAGTATCCCATAACACAAGTCTCGAACTTAGTTTGGGGCTAACTCAATTTATGTCATTTGTCCCAATATATTTATTTAAGTACTAGAGGCCGCCCGCGAC
>JADGIL010000582.1:0-22745 GCA_020352625.1 Cactoblastis cactorum
TCTCCTAAACACCTATATATACCATTTTATCCTATCAATCAATTGAAAATTAATAGGTTAAAAGTTAAAAGATCCGTAAAAGATCCGCGAGAAAAGTAACGGATACAGATACGGATACAGATCTTTCTTTTCCCTCAGATATCCGCGGATACGGATACGGATATCCGCCACATCACTACTTATTATATGTGATTTTTCCTTGTTTTTACATTACATTTTTAAACCAGAAGCCATGCATATAACGGAAATTCCTTTCCTGATAAAATCTAATTCAAATTTCAATAACAGAAGTCTTGCATTTTCTAGTTCAAAAGAGAACGTATTAGAATGAGCGGATGACAAAATATGAGGCATTATTCTTGCTACGCCGCAGTCTACGAAGCTACGAGATTGGCTCTACGACGCGACGTAGACATACAATTTGTCGTAGCAGGCATTACGTATGTGATGTGCTACGCTAACTTTTAAATATATTATTTGGTAGCGGTTTTGTGTGTGTGTGGGAATGAGATGAAAGTATGTTTATTTTTCGTAATGCAGATACAGTGTCACGTCTTTATAACTTACGGATTGACAGAGTCAAATGTCGTCACGCTTAGCTGAATGGTGTGTTTATTACTGGAATAAATATGATAATATGATCAATGTATGAATAATGATAATTTATTTACCCATATATTTTCCCCAAATTAAAGGACTGAAACTGGGAGTTTTTAAAATTGTTCAACTTGAGTTAGCCCCAAAGTAAGACCCATACTTGTATGTTGGGTACTAGCTCAACAAAACTAATGATAAAATAAATACATATCTATGTAGATATGAATATTCAATACCCACGCCAATCAGAAAAACATCATTTTCCATCATGACCTGACCGAGATTCGAACTCGGGACCTCATGATTGAGAGGCAAGCACTTTACCACTTCGCAACGAGGCCGTCATTGCATCCGATCATATTAATAATTCGTCGTCAATTAATTTTAAATAAATTGATAGCTGAAGTCAAAAGATATTAAAAATACTTAACAACATAAAAGATTAATGGATGAAAATTGAGAGGAAATTAACATTTTGCTTCATAAAATGTGAAATTAATACAATGAAACCGCCAAAGAAAGTGTTAAAGCGGTGCGAGCTTTAAAGCTCTAAAATGATTTACGTTAGTCTTTTGACATAGTGGAATTATCTTTTTTAGCTTTTGAATTTTCGCCGAGATAGGAATTTTCGTAAAAAATCACGTAAAGAAAACATATTTTGATACAAACTACTTGTCCAAATTGTTTGTTTAATTATTAATAATTTACAATTAGATAAATGTTTAATAAACAAAAACTTGACTTTACCAACTGACATAGTGCTAAATCAACTTATTTCAAATTCAAATTTTATAAACTTTTGTCTAAAACTGAAATCAAGGCTTTATGGCACAATAGGGACTAAAACTGCTTGGGTTACATTTCTTCTCAGCAGTGGTTCCGAAATTCTGGCAGACTGTAGCTTGATTAAGATGTTAACTTAATATTTACGTTAAAAAGTGCTTGTGAATGTCTAATTTCTGAATAAAGATTTTAATTTTGACTGAAATAAGTCATTAATAACATTCATTGCGTACATATCCAATTGTTGAAATCCATCGACGTTACTCCCCGGTCACGTCGTGCCACTCATGGCCCCAGCTATCGGAATCGTGACGTGACTGCGAATCGTCACGATCTGTTTGATGATTTGTCTAGGTTTATGAGTAGGTCCAAGGCTGGTGATAAATTGGTTAAATACTCAGGAGATTTGCCGATAAACAAGTTATACCGAAAATTAATAACTATGACATAGCAAAGATTACTAAACTTTGATTCTAGGTTTCTACCTAAATATATCTACTTGTATTTATAACTGTATTTGCTTTATTGTAATTAGAAAAGATATCTTTGAAAAATAGAAAGCAGAGCAGCTGGTAACTGCCTACAGCGGTATTTCAGGACCAATACGACATCAGAACCTTCAAGAAAAGAGCGTGTAAATCCTTTAAAGGCTGGCAACGCTTCTGTGACCCCCCGGGTTTTGCAGGTGTCTATGGGCGGCGGTAATCGTTGAACATCACGTGACCCGCTTTCCTGTTTGAGAGGAAGGCCTCTTACGTAAAAAAAAAGCTGGTACATTCTAAGTTTTTCTCACTCCCAGACCAGCACAGCAGTATTACAGAAAACAGACAGCAATTGTACAAAAATGTAAAATATTTACGAAATTCTGTATGTAGTCGAATGTAGTTGTAGTCGAATTCAATTATGTGGCAATATATCAAACTGTGCCAACGCGTTTGCTGTTAATGTACGTACAGTTGATGTCATACTGAGTAATTGTAAGAGCATTGTTTGTGACATTGAATTGAATTATGTATTGAACTGATAATGAGTGACAATATTTTCACTTGAAAAAATATGTAAATAGCTGTAACAGACGGATAGACGAAAATACGCATAATAATCAAATAAATCATCTTAGATTACACGTTTGATCTACTACCGCATATCTTACTTAGACAAACTTAAGAAAATTTATTGAAAATTCGCCATTACAGCTTCACTGTAGAGATCCAAATAGGTTAACTCGACAAATATTGTGTGTTAGGGGAACCGCACGCTTAAAATAATATTATCGCTAAAGTACGCATTTTATCACAAGCCTATGATAACTCGACGAGCACAAAATTTATAAGGGTCAATGGGACAATATTTTTTCCCCCTCCATATTTATTCGAGTGAGTCGTATACTGACATTAATAAAAAAGGGCAAACAATGGTGACATACACATTTCTCATCGGCGGACATTGTCGCATACATTTTTGTGCTTTTGTTTAAATTTCATTATTATGCATATGAATATTTTTACAGGATTTTGTATCTTAAAAGAGTGATAGCGGAACCCTTATTGTTACAGTTACGTATACGCTTGTACATCCATGTTGATTTGCCTCGTATTCTTTAATACTGGCGACCTGCTACGGCTATAATGATAAGATACTAAAACGTACAACATAATGATAGTTACCCAACCTAGCCTATCGATTCCCATGATTCTGAAAATCCCTTGTTTATAGTTTTTCCCTTGATTGTCTTCTGCCTCAAGGCCACCATGAATACCTTTTATATACTAAAGACAACGTTTAAATATAAAGGTAAATTTCTGTTATGTTTTAATGTAACATTGTAATACACCATTTATAATAAACAAAACGCCAAAAAAAATTGCCCAACTAGAAGATCGTTAGCGGATGATAAATCTCTCGAATAATATCTGTAATTTCCCTTCAGCTCACGATGTTGTGTATTTTTTCGCGGGCTTCTTATAAATCTCCCGCACGACAGCGCTCAGTTACGATGTGTATAACCTCATATAAATCAAAACTGACCCTTATTTTCCTGATGTCACTCGTGGATTATACCCAACTGGGAATCGTTGTGGTAAACTTTATTTTTTATACCTACAACTAAACACGCAAATATCTTGCGGCTGATTTGATTTTAAAAATACTCAAAATCAAAATTTTGGTACTTTTAAATAGTAATTTTGCAATTTTTTTATTGATTGCGAAGTTACAAACTACCAGCATTACCGAACAACCTCTACTTAGAATAACACGCCAAAAGAAACTCAGCAAAACTCGACATCATAGCTTACCGAGGATGTGACATTCTGCAACGCACGTTCGACTGCTATTTTGTAATGATGGCTCTCTCATTTCCCCAACAAAGCATAAGTGCGGTAAAACTATAACTCACTGAGCTGAGCCATAACAGCCGTATGATACTGAATTTGAGCGGTTGACCGATCTGATGTAATTTGATCTGAAGTGATCCTATTCCTTTATTTTACATTTTGTCATAGTATATTTTGTCATAATTATAAAGTATTTTTTGTATATACTAATGAATTTTTCAATCAATTATATTTCAAAGTCCTTAGTAGCAGTGAAGTCTAAAATCTCTTCTATATAGGCAGCATATAATATACTTAGTTCAGAATATTTTAATGGTATTTGGCCGGCAACGCTCCTGTGACCCCCCGGGTGTTGCGGGTGTCTATGGGCAGCGGTGATTACTTAACATCATGTGACCCGCCTGTTTGTTTGCCTCCATCTGCCATAAAAAAAATTTAAATGGCAGATATTATTATAATTATATCTTGTGCCAGCTGCCTCTCTTTCCGTGCATATTGTAAAAGTCAGTCAAGGGAAAAGCCTTAAATGAAGGAAATCTTTTCATAGGCGATGGTCTAGCGACCTGACACTATATCTGAATGTTCATTCCACTAAGCAGCCTACCATTCTTCTTAGCGTATTTGAATGTTAGCTCTGTCTGCACCGTAAGGGATAAGAAAGAAGTCATATTGTATCTGTATACATATTTATATAGGAGACAAAGCTTGGGTTGCAATGGGAATAAGTTATCACGAACCGTGCTCCCTTTTTGTGGCTTTACGTGAAAGAGACATGACGTGTATTTCTTGACCAGCTGGTATTTAGAAACATTAAGATTCTAGCCTTGACCTACACATATATACACCACATATATAAAATTACATTTTGTTTCGCGAGATGAATAGGGCTCGTTTAACGATTTGTGGCCTTATAAGTATAATACAACAGAAAGTCGGAAATAAACCTTAATTTTTCATATTTTGTTTGTTTACTTACGCTAATTGCTTAAACTCTGTTTGTAAAATAGTATACTACATTAACAAGTACAATATTGATGATTCTACATAGTTGTAGCAATGTGTATGTTAATATTATAGAAAAAATAAAATACAAAATATACATTTATTTACAAAATACAAAAATAAACAAAGATATTACTCCAGTTGAGAAATAAAGAAACTTGAAAAGATTGTCATTATGTTCAGTGTCACATACATTTTTAGGGAGCGAAATAACAGTCATAGAACGCCAGGTGTCACCTTATTTAATAAGCTATTTGGTACGTTTATATCATAACGAACACGTGTAACTTATGTCCTAAATACACAAAAAAAATAGAGGAAAAACAGTCAAGCGCGTGATTTTACTCACATTGTTATAAAAAATGTTTCGTTTTATTTTTCTCTATATGGAATTTTTGTGAGGCATTTTTACAGACATATTTTAACTAGACCGAACTTGACTCATCGCGCGTAAATCAAGCATTTATTTTATATCGTGAAGGTATATAAGCGATTTAGTGATTGAAGTATTCTGTTCACTTTTATTAAGTTGTTATTTATAGCTCAATAAGGTACAATTAGACATCTTAATACAAAACGACATACTGTATGCTACAATCACAACAAATCCACTTTGGTAATGCAAACTTCACAGAAAACGATCCCATTTTAGGCTTGGGCTTAAACAGCCCAATAAATAATTAACAGACTGAAAGTCCAAAAATAATATTGCCAACCTTATAAAGCTGTGATTTAAGCTAGTGTCTGACGTTCGGCTTAAAATGATTGTATGCCGAACTACCATTTTACACACTAAGTTTATACATTGCGTGGTTCATTTGATATAAGTCTATAGCATTTTCTAAGCAGACTGGTTCATGAATAACAAATTATATTTCTTAGGTAAGTTACTCTTTATGATATGAATGCCGATCTCTTATTTTATGAATATTTATTTTTCCTTTCTCTTTTGACTGTGAGACATTTTGTAATGTACAAGTAGTTCATTCGTACTTATTTTATGTAAGAGGGAGGCAAACGAGCAGGCGGGTCACGTGATGTTAAGTGATGCATCAGTCGCCATAGACAACTGCAACACCCGTGGGGTTACAGAAGCGTAGCCGGCCTTTAAAAAGATGGTACATTGCCATATGTTTATGTTTTACTCCCACACTAGCATAAGACTTTATTTTTTGTTTAAGCCATTCTCATTATTTTGTCTCCGCTGGAAAAAATATTTTTATTTTTAATTTTGCTCCTTTTTAGTTGTTATAAAACTGGCCATCCATATTTAAGTACCATAATGGTTACATGCCAGTTTGCTAGACAGGTTCCGTCCCCGGTTAGTTCAAGATGGGAAATAGTATTTTTTAAGCCTGGGTCTTGGATGTATTTGTTTTACAAATTCTTGAGTTAGTATACCATAACACACTTTTCGAACTTACTTTGGAGGTAACTCAATCTAATGTGATTTGTCATAATAAATTATTTATCTATCTTTAGTTGTAGCTACATATGTACATACATGCCTACTCGTAATTGCTGTCTGCATGAAAATTTCTCATAAGTTGCCAGTCAAAACGAACAAAAATTATTACTTTGTTAAATTTAATTGGTGTAGTAGGCGGAGGTTGTTTGCTAAGATAAATCTTAAATGTCGGAACAAATGCTTAACATAATTTTTGTTTCAAGTTTTATAGCATTTTTTTCCCAAAAAATTTATGAATCTTCAGGGAGTTGATGAAAAATGTTTATTTTTCGTCAAACCCCTGAAGTATTCTGAAATTTTTGAAAATTATTAAACATCGTTGTTTCAGCTATTAAGAGGTCCCCTTAGGTCGTATTTTTAACTTTTCTTCAAATATAAAAGGAACCTGTCGTATTTGCTTATTAAGTTCAATACAGCCTTTATTCAGAGACAAAACTTTCTTCAGAAAAAACCATCTTATTTTTAACCGCCGACGCAAAACGAGGTGTGTTATAAATTTGACGTCTTTGTGTGTGTAGTCTTTAACGTGTGAAACAATTGGAATAATTCTTTTTTTTTTTTGTGAAAAAGGTGACTACATCGAGAGTGTTCTTAGCTATGTTTTTAACCCCCATGCAAAAACAAGAGTAAGTTTAAAGTGTGTTTTGTTATATTGTATCGGGGGATTCAATTACTTGTTAAAATACACTTGTAAACACGGTCTTTGGAGTTTTTTTATTGTCAAGTCGTTATCCTAATGATGCAGGCTAGTCTGCTCAATAATTAGGAATATTCTATATTTTTAACTCGTGTAGCCAAAATAGGGGTATTTTAAGTGTCTATGTTTGTGTTGGTGTGTTTGTAATTATATATATCTGTGATTATATTAAATTTTGATGAAGAATAATATAATAAACATCGTATGTTTATATGTACATATGTATATACAATAATTCCCCCACAAAATTTTGTATCCATTGACGGCAAGAATACGTCTAGAGCTGAAAAAAAAAACATTTTTTTTTTAAATAATTTATCACAGAAAATCTACTGCGTTAGCGCGAACTAGGTTAGGTTCAGCGGCCGATGACCTAAATGTGCAATATACGTGATTTGGGTTCGATCCCAGGAGGACGTCCGCGGAATCACAATCAAACAGATATCTCATAAATGCATTTATTCGGTACGGATAGGATGTAAATAACCAGGTAATTTTAAGTATAGAGTAGGATACAATCTATTATTTTATGAATCGACGATCTCCGTGGTGTAATGGTGAACGATTTTGACCGCTGCACAGGAGGTCCCGGGTTGGATGCGGACGTCACCTTGCTAACTACGCATTGTCATCCAAACTAAGTATGTATATAAAATTTCGGCTCAATCGATTGAAGATAAATGTTTCAAAATTGAGTAGCAAGATTCCACAGGAAAAGACATACATTGTAAGCTAAATAAAAGCTTGTAAAATTAAAATGCTTACAAACATTTTGCCTGAAACTAATATTTACAAAGTAAAGTTAACCACAGCGCCCTCTATTAATGAAATTAAAGTTGTTCTGTTCATTTCGGGACTTCATACTCTGGTACTCATAATATTGTCGCTAGCTGCTATTAATTTGGCATTGTTAGTGACATACCGCTTTTTAAAATGAATAAAAAATATATTTATTGTTAAATCCATGTTCCAAATATACAAATTTAATCACATTATCGAAATTATATTCATATTTGATTGCATTAAGTTAACTCGAATTTAGAGTGAACAATTATTATCAAGGTTATCACCAGATGGTATATATTATTGCATTTTAATCTGTGTTACCTTAACCGCTACCAAAAATAAATAATTATGCTATAATAATATTTACATCACATAGTAGCAAGACTCTAAGATAATCTTTTTCAGAAGATTTACGGCACTTT
This sequence comes from Cactoblastis cactorum, assembly GCA_020352625.1. Taxonomy (NCBI): domain Eukaryota; kingdom Metazoa; phylum Arthropoda; class Insecta; order Lepidoptera; family Pyralidae; genus Cactoblastis; species Cactoblastis cactorum. The sequence goes on from JADGIL010000582.1 coordinate 8,092, forward strand.
TCTAAATTGCATATTGTATTGATGGCGACGACTTAATTATACGAGTGTTCGGTTTTGACTCCTTTATACAACTCTTTCAGATGATACATTGATACAACACTTATATACTAACATACTACTACACTACAATATTTAACAGACTGTTTTTCACTTCTTGGTAACTAGACTTTAAAAAGGCACTGTTTCACGTCGATTCGTATCTTTTAATCAATCTAAATACTACTAGCATTTCGAACGACGACCGCTGAGAGAAAACAAAAATTGTACTCCAGAAGTTTCTTCACAGTTCATTAAAAAAAAGACAAAAGATAAACAATTAAGTACGACTAAGACTCACGCACCTAGAATTTCGTGCAAAGTAGAAAATACAAAATCCTTGCCCAAACAACCAAAAAAAGAAACTGCTAATAAACTGCTAAAAAGACATTGACCTTTCTTTTTTCAGGTATGGAATCCAAAAAACATGTAGGTAGATAAATGTATTTAAAAACGTAAAAAAGATAAGTCCAATTCGTATAGCTGAGTGTGTGAAACAAATATGTGAATATTCGCGTCATACGAACACGAAGCGACTGCATCTATGCATTTTTAAATTGCCTATAAAAACAAACGGCTTGGCACCCAGAATTTCGTTTTAACAAAAACTGCTCGCTTTGGCCGATATTGTAAAAAGTATTCCTTGATTACGATGGTTTTTTTTGTGGTGAAGCTTTTGTTAGTATCAGGAAAATGACTATCAAATAAAAAACAAATTTGAATTAAGTTCTTAGGCTTAGGCTTTACATACATAATCATTACCTTAAATTTCATTAGTATAGTTCTCTTTTACTAAAAAAAATCTACAATTGTGATATTTAGTAACATAAAAGAAAAATTATTGTTACAATAATTAAAATTAAGGGTGGACCCTAAATGTGGTCACGTGTGAATACGGTGGTTGTAGCTTGTCGCAAATTGAATGTGCCTCAAAGTACGCTGGTATGGTTTCGTTTTAGTTGTGTCGTGGCTAATATCTGCAGAAAAAGATTGTTTTTGTATGTTATTCGTTTAGTTTAAGATCATAAATATGAATGATATACGAGTAGATCCATTCAAATTTTTCAGGAAAAAGCTATTTAACCTCGAAATCAAACGACACAAATCACAATTGGGGCACAATATGGATGAAAGGGCAATTTTCGTTGTGAAAAAGACAATAAATTGAAAGGCTGGTATTGACGCAGAGTAACGTGGGCAATGTGGGCACGACATTTTGACACATGACTTCGACCGCGGCTTCCAGTACACATATTGTAAATACACATTACGTCTTTATCCCTAACGGGGTAGATAGAGTCAAAAGAAGTGAGACTAAAGCCACGTTTATTGGTTATTGGTTGGGCCTATTGGTTTAATTCAGTTTCATAAATAAATATAAATATGTAGGGATAAATCACACAGATTGAGTTCGAAATTAAGTTCGAGACTTGTGTTATGACACACTAAAAGCTTAACGATAATATATTTATAACAAATACACATATAGATAAACATCCAAGACCTTAGCTAATCAGAAAAATATAATTTCCTATCATAAATTAACCGGAGGTCAAATACCTCTTTGCGGAATGGACGGAACCAAGACCAAAGAGTCATTAAAATTAGTAACAGATTGCTAGCTCATCGCCAAAAAGATTTTCAGTCAATATCTTGGTTACCTTTTACAATTTATGAAAAAGTAGAGCCTAGAACATTCTACGTTTTAAATTTACTATTAAGTCAACAGATGAACCCAAATTGTCCCTTGTAATAGTTATCCTGCTAACTCACTCTTTTCGACTAGCTTGAATAAAATAACACATCATATTCCTTACTTTTAGATACAGATTTAAATGCGTGGAATTTAGTTTATACAGATATAAAATATAACTTTCAGTGTGATAAATTTAATAGAACGTTAAATACGTATGAAATAAAATAGAAAATATATTGATAAACTCGTATTGACGCAGAGAAAATACGATCGATTGAATCGAGATTTGAGAGAGAATCGAGGGCATGACTCTTACTCAATTGCTCACTAGCTTTTGTTTTCTCATAGGGGATAATCTATTTGATTTGTTTATATATCGATCGTAATATTGTTTTCTTAATAACTATCGTCATCATTGCTTAAAGGGATCATTTTGAAACCACAATTTATTGTCCTTTTATTAATTACTAACAGCTCGCTCTGATCCCGCACGGGTTTCATAAAAATTCTAAAGCCTTTGTCGTCACAGAAAATCTCGAATTCAAATGGTGAAAGAATTTTTTAAAATCGGTCCTGTAGTTTCGGAGCATATTTAATTCAAAAAAAGCTAAATCTATACATATAATACAATTGTAACTGAGCTATGTCTGTACCTGGGAGATATTTAATAAAAACATTCTTTAGGACCTATAGAAGCCAAAACGATTGTTTTAGACTTTTTGTCTGTCTGTATGTTTTTACTCAACAGATTTGGATGAAATTTGGCACAGCGATGGAATATCTAGGTCATATTCCATTACAAGATAGGGTACTTTTTATCCCGGAAAAATGTACGGTTCCCGAGGGGTATAATTAATTGTAACCGAGCAAGGGGCTGACAAGATATTAAAGTATCCATTAGTCGGGCGAAGTCGCAGGCATTAGATAGTTTATAATAAATTAGAATATAAGTATAGATTTTTATTATACTCGATACGAATGATGTAAGAGAAACTACAACGGTGCTTTTTCTTCTACAGATATAATAGGAAAAACTTTATGTGAGCTCAAAATTTAGCTTCAAAATTAAACTTCTAAAACATCCAATATGAATGAGAGCACAATTAACAATATATTAACGACCATCTGAAATTGCACCATATAAACAAATGAATAAAGAGAAAAATACATTGCTACGTTGTATTGACTTTCAATGTTTGTATCAACTCCAGGTAAACAATACATTTCTTTTGTTTCCTGAAGGAGGATTTAACCTATTTGATTTGGTGTATTTATTGGATCAATTGATCACTATAAACCTAATTTTTTCTAATTCTTACATTAGAAATTTTTGGTCGTTCATATGTTTTACTTGTTTCTTAATTACTTAGTGCATAAAATCTGGTTTAAAAAAATCCTGCCAAGTGCAAGTTGGGTCTTGTGCACCGAGGGTTCCGTACAAACCTCTAGGTATATAAGTAAAGTTCGTTCACTTAAATCGATTCACAGTTTTATTGCAAAATAAAATCTATAACTTTACAACATGGAAAGCTGGAGGAACATAAAATAGATGTAACAAAAAATGTAAGGTTTTCGAAATTATCCTAATTAATTACAATTTTATTCAAAAATTTGTAATGAGAATTATTAGAACATAAAAAAGACAATAAAAAAAATATTGATTTCATAATAATATGTAATTTTATTTAAAAGTCTTCATTCACATTTGTTTCATTAGCTTTTTTACCACAGATATGAAAACAGAAAATCAATTCTTTAACAAAAAGCTATCGTTATCCGCTAATGGTCGGAAAATAGAAATAGTTATACCTTCGCCTAACAACCGAATCGACTGTATCGACAAAAAGTAATATTAGATTTCTCTCGTCATTTTAGTACATTTCCAATACCATTTCTTACATGCCCCTTCGGTTCGATTTCCCCTCGATTTATGTTTATAAATTTATCAACCGGAGATAGAAATTGACAGAGCGAGGTTTTGAGTTACGATATCAGATAAGCTACAAATGTATTTTCTTTATATGATTTGTTGTATGTAATAGTTTTTTTTTATTAGACTAGACCAGTGGTTCTTAATCGGTAGTCCATGGACCACTAGTGGTTTTTATTTTTATGTCAGAGGGACGCAAAACAGCAGGTAGGTCACGCGATGTTAAGTGATCGCCGCCGCCCATAGACAACAACGTTGCCGGCTTATAAAAACCCCGAAGTTGGTCCTCCGACTCTCCCACTCACCAGACGGAGCATGGCGGTTGATAGCCACCATTCAGGCGTCGGTCTTCTGTGGAAGTGTGGTACTTCCCCGGACGAGCCGGGGATAAATTAGATAAATAGCATAAAATAGATTTTGTCTAATGGTCCCCTAGGGCTTATAGATTAAGAACCACTGACTAGACTATCCATAGTCTGCCAATTTATCGAGGAAGGCTACTTTTTATCCCACAAGTTTCAAACACAAACAGTGCGGGAGAAGCCATGGTACGGTAGCTAGTATAAAATGATACGATTGTTCCCTTTAACATAGTTAATTATTTAGTCAATTTAGCAAGTGCCATGTCACAACGAGTGTATAATAAACAAAGATCTAATTATCAACGTAACGCTTAAACTGTCTGCTTGTTTGATTGTTTGATGCGAATCCGCTTGAACTAAGTGCTCGGAGACAACATCCTTCAACCTAATGGATTGGATTTGTATTTAAATAGTGTCAAAAGGGATAGAATTAACTATTTACTGAAACAACATAATGGGCAAAGTGCGAAATTAATATATAAGGGGTAGTTTGAAAGTAGCAACATTAACTGAAAAAGTGAAAGGGAAACGATTGACATGGTATGGACATGTTATGAGGAGGGGTGAAACGCATATTTGTAAGAGAGTAATGAATATGAATGTTGATGGACGGAAGGGGAAAGGCAAACCAAAGAAAAGATGGATAGACTGTGTGAAGAAGGATATGAGAGAAAAGGGTGTGAATGACCTTTTGACGAATGACAGAAGAGTAGGGAAGAATAAGACATACTGCGCCGACCCTAAATAATATGGGAGCAGGGCAGGCAGATGATGACTGAAACAACATCTAACTTGTGCCCTATTTGGCGTATATTGATGAAAGATAGACTAGAATTTTAGTTGTACCTCTAGTTATTCAAATATAAGTATTGTATGTTTCTTTGATGATGACACTTGTGTTGGTAACATCGAGAAGCGAGAGCCAACTGGCGGGTGGTGACGTCAGAGTTGTCCCCACTCTGACACTCAACTGCCATCGGACGGTGAAGCGAATGGCTCGCTCACCGTCAAAAGGTTTCAAGTAATCCTACAGTACATCATCTTTGTGTAACTCCAACGGTTTAGGCAGCGTACGCCAAGACAGCTCTCAAAGGGGAGTATTTTTCCGGACATAATTGACATTTATCGTTGTACCACCTAATTTACATAAAATCATTACAAATTGTAGCCTATTATATTATTACTTATGTACAATCTACATTACTGTAAAGTTTCATCCAAATCCATCCAATAGATATTTCGTGAAAAAATAACAAACATACATACATCCATAAATCCATCCATACATACTCACAAACTTTTGCATTTATAATATTAGTAAGACGTTGTGCTACAAATTATTATATTTAAAAATATTTATTTTTCCAAACACAAAAAAAAATAGAAAACTGTATATGGTTGTGAATCGAACCTAGAACGCCCACATAATAGCAGTATTATTACTCCAATGGTTAAGCATTGGACCAACAATTCCGATGAGGCAGTGCCGAAATTATCGTACCCTATATGTGGAAATTACTATTGTGTAAAAGTGAAAATAGGGGGAAAACGAATTTTCCCAAACTTGTCACCTAGCCAGATCGATTTTTTGTTCCCTTGAGCATCTTTATACCAAATTTCAATGAAATCGTTAGAGCCGTTTCCGAAAACGCGTGACAAATATACAAATATTGCTCGTTTAATAGTATAGGATAGGATAAGTTATAGTCATTATCTATAGATGTTTCTTTCTATTTTTTTATCTGAAATTTACGTACGTGTATATATCATAGAGTAATATTTTTCACAAAAATGTATTTCCCTATAAAACAAAATAAGTGACACATTTATTCCTTACAAAATTTCGAGACAGTGTGAAGGCTAAAAGTTTCCTTTTATGCTCAAAAGCTCTCAATAAGTTCCTGCAATTTGTACTAAACTTCTGTCAGATAAATGGAATGTTTTGGCCTTGAATATTCATATGAAAGCCTATACCTTACTTTGAAAATGTTGACAAGAATCTTGAAATATTTCGATCATACCTTATTTCTTAATAATTTCTCACATAATATGTCTGTTTGTATGGTTAATAAAATCTTTGAAAAGCCCACCTATATAATTTTGACTTTCATCTACTACAAAGTTACTAAATTATATTGAAAATAAACGAGGACACAACTCCAATTTGAACACTGATTAGGAGGAAAACAATAGAAGAGTTGTATGGCCGACTTTAACCAATTACAACCAATTAAATTTAATACGGGTAATATTCTAATGAAGAGAATTTTCAATTTCAATTTTAAACTAACTTTTGGTTATTTTAATTGTGGTTTTGGATTGACGTGTGATTTTGATACGAACGTGTATAGAGCCTAATAGTTAAATTGTGGTAATTTTTTAAAAAAATATCTAAGAAATATTAGGATTTGAAAATCTGGTAATCGTTTTTAAGCGCATGGGGGAGGGATGTGCTAACCTGATTCACAGTTCGGTTTATAACAGTTAAGGATCTGACATCTTTACGGCATAATAGCGATGATAATGCATTACATAGTCTAATTTTTGGCCTAATAACTGAACTTTCGATATAGAGGATTGATTGTTTCTATTAAGAGAAATTATTTTATTCTTTGACGGCCTCGTTGGCCCAGTAAACTTACCTCTCAAACAAGAAGTTCCGGGCTAGAATCTCGGTCAGATAATGATAAAAACTGATATTTTCTGATTAGCCTGGGATCTTGGATGTTTAACTATATATACCTAGTATTTTTGAGTTAATATTCTATAATACAAGTCTCGAACTTAGTTTGAGGCCAACTCAATTTATATGATTTGCCCCAAAATATATTTATCTATTTATTCTACAAGTAATACATTAGAACTAGTTCAACCCTGATTTTTCTTTTGCAATATTATGTTTAGTACTAATATTAATCAGTTGAATAATGATTTCTGTAGAAAAGTATCTCGAGTTACAAAACAAAACAGAATGAGTAACAAATTTTATACAAACTTCAAGGCACTGAAAGCACTGAAATTTTATTTTTAATGCTAAAAAGCTTTCAATGAGTTCTAGCAATTTGAACTGAAGTTTTGAAAAATGAATGAAATGACTTGTTTGTTTTGAAAAAATGTGAAAGATTTTCCCTAGGGTTGAAACTGTAAATTCGTTTGTTTAATTTTTTTGATAGTTTTCTAGTTTGTTTTATGTTTGGTAGATACTATAGGCGTCAGGAGTCTAGTTTATATTTCCTATTTAATTATAATTTTAATTATAATGCCTATATATTTTTTAATTAATTTTATTTACAAAGTTTTTGTCATGTTAAAAATTATTATCTTGATATTAATTTTAAAAGAACTTTTTAATGACTCATATATGTTTAATATTTATATGTATAATCTGTAGCTAAAAGTTTTCTCCAAAAATAATAACAATAGGAATAAGATAAATCCACCAATATTGCAAAACTTTTAAAAATAATCTTGGAAACAAACTATGTAATAAAAAGAGAAGAGCCATGTGCTGACAAAAACTGATAACAAATGTGTTTACAATGTCGGATTCTATACCTTTCTTGAAACAAACTGAGAATCGGGTAAATAAAGCTCTCTTTGCGCCCTATAATTTCCAATTTATCAAATCCCGAAATAAATATTATCCCTTCCCTCATCCCTATCTAACTTGCTTGAACTCGTCTTGACAATGAAAAACACCCCTTACAATATTCATGGACCTGGTTCCCGGTCTGTGTAGCCAATCAGCGTTCGAGTTCTAAAACGCACAAGCAAAGTTTTTACGCACGCTAACTATATAAGGAATGTATGAGCTTATTGCAAAGGGGAGTCCGTTTCTACACAATAAGATGGTCGAGACGGGTGGAGCCATTCTAAGTCCCCTGCATGCATTATTGAAACTGTCATATACAAAAAACTGCTTAAGGCACGGAGCTCGTGGTAATACTTGTGAACTGACATTATCGAGGAGATCACCGTCCTCGACACCCTTGTGTGGAATATTTGACTCCCCTTTTGTTTTTATCAAATAATTAAAAAGATAACTTTTAATCGAAATTACCAGGGTAGCTAATGTTATAAAATATATCATGGCAATAAGTTATTAAATGTGCTTTTGAATTGCAATCAAAATTATGTATATGTAATTCAACAAGACCCTTTCGTTCATCACATCACAATCTGTTCTACCTCTAAGATATAATTATTTTTTTATAATAATTAGCATTAAAATATGTTTTATCTCTTTCTTAAAAACCAATCTACTTGCTTTAAGACTACCTAAACCGTCACCCTTCTAACTCGTAGATAAAAGCTTATCACTTAAAAATTGACTAAGTATTATTGATCTACGAACAGTATTATATTTTTTTTTTCTAGAAATGAATATATATGCATTAACAAAAAAGTCCAGCGACAATAACTAAACCAAGAGAACACATCTTTTTTAGTTCAAAATTATAATGAAAAGTTTTTAAAATAAATAATAATTATAAATAATTTAATAACAAATGAATTAATTCTAGCTATCTTTCGTCGTATTAACACTTATCTTAACATAAAATTTCTAAAGAAAAACAGTATATTTTGTCAAGGGTTTATTGTTAAATAATCTATTATTTAAAACATCTTAACAGTAGTTCTAAATATTTATTATTATTATTATGAATGAAGTCGCCAAGTTTTTATGACTTTTTTATGACAGAGGGAGGCAAACGAGCAGGCAGGTCACGTGATGTTATGTAATCATCGCCGCCCATAGACACCGCATAGGTCCGGAAATACCACTGCAGGCAGTTCGTTCCACAGTGTGATCGTACGTGGTATAAAGTTTCCTCAAACAAGATTCAAACAAATAAATGATTCATCACGCCTTAGAGAGGCTATGATTGGCTATTCTAAAAACAAAATCGACTTAACCGGGAACGAACCCACGACCTAATTTAAAACGGACGTAAAACGTGACTCAATCCACCCCACTTGTGGAGTTATTGAGGGGGCGAAATTCATTTGCTTTTGTGATTTAAAAATGACGCGTATAGGATTCTTAATAAGTGTTTTAGTTGGATAATAGCTTAAATAGTTAAAGGAAGGATAGAAAAGATAATTGTAGATCAAAGGCTGGTTTTATTATTAACCTCGTCTGATGCCATATTCAGGCAAAAAAATAATAGTACTCATTTAATTTATGACGATCTCGTTGGTGCAGTACCTCTCAAACAAAAGGTCTCGGATTCGAATCCTTGTCAGATCATGACGGAAAATGGTATTTTTCTAATTGGCCTGGGTCTTGAATTTAAATCCATAATTCAGCAAAGTGCGTCATAGTTTTCAACACAACTTTTGACTCTGTCTAAACAGATCTTGTCTTTTTCCATTAATGGACTAGGCAAGATCTCTTTAGGATAAATAGTGCATGCACTTTTAATTCTGAAATTTCTAAGAGAGCAGATCCCCAGGGCGTAGCTAGCACGTCAATAAATAATCAAATAGAAAACCATAAAAACGCTTGATACATCCAACTATGCGTAAAGTGCGGATACAACCTTTCAATTTACAACGGTCATAATACGTGACTGAATCCACCCACTTGTGGAGTTGTTGAAAGGGGTGGAAATCCAACTTTTCTAACGCTTTTTTTTATAAAAGCAACATTTTTTTATGTCATAGGGAGATGGGGTCACGAGATGTTAAGTGATCACCGCCGCCCATAGACAACTGCAACACCCGCGGGGTTACAGAAGCGTTGCCGGCCTATAAAAAATATCCGCCCTCCCTATTTGGGGAGGGTGAAGAAGTTGGGCCTCCGGCTATCCCACTCACTGGACGGAGTATCGTGGCTGATAGCCGGCATTCAGGCGTCGGTCTTCTGTGGGAGTGTGGTACTTCCTCGGACGAGCTGGCCCATTTATGCTGCAGGCTAACAAAGCAAGCAGCAGGCTCCATACCACTACAAAGTAGTGGCTCCATACCACAAAAAAATTACATTAATTTGTAAAACACCCACAACTGTTTGTGGTACAAACCACCCACTTTGTCAACTGTACGTACCAAATTAATAAATCCCCATTCTATCATTACTTCTAAATTTGTGGCTATTTTTAGTTAAACAAAATGACTTACCTAAAAATACAAGAAAATATTAATGTGAAAGTATCGGAAAACCCATTTAGACCAACAATAATACGTGATATGGAGTCTACGTGTGCAGTCATTCAACACGAGTTTGATAGGGCCAGCTCGTTCGGGGCATTACCACACTCCCACAGAAAACTGACGCCTGAATGGCGGCTATCAGCCGCCAAGCTCCGTTCGATGAGTGGGAGAGCCGGAGACCCGGGCTTTTTAAAGGCCGGCAACGCTTCTATGAACCCTTCTGTTTTTACTTTCTTTATTTTTTTATGTAAGAGGGAGGCAAACGAGCAGGCGGGTCACGTGATGTTATGTAATCACCGCCGCCCATAGACAACTGCAACACCCGTGGGGTTATAGAAGCATTGCCCGCCTTTAAAAATCCCCCGCCGTCAAATGGGGAGGGATGATTTAATAATTAAAAAGAATAAAACAACTATAATAAATATGGCTCATGCCATGCAGCCAAAGCAACTGAAAAGACATGACTAAGTTATTATTCTGCCGTGATCTGATAATGTTTAAGGTAATGATTTGAATTAATAAATAAACAATTTTTCACTTAATATCGTCAAAGTACAATATCTGAAATATTCCATACTGAACAACTTCTCCTAATAACCAATTACCTCAATTAATAAATAATTTATTGAAGGGAACTTATCATTAAAACAATCCATATTAATACGATTATTAGAAATGTTAATTGGCCATACTATAAATACATTGCCGTACTTTATTGATACACTAATTAAAATTAAACTATTATAATTATATTGGTATCAAATACGATATTTTTCAATATTGATATTTACCTCTATATGACTAAAAAGTGATGACGTATTTTGAATATTTATTATGACCTTTATTAGGATTTAGAACAGTAAAAGTGGGGCTCTATTACTAAGATTCCATTGTCTGTACATACTATGTCTGTATCTTTTGAACCATGACGGTTATACAGTTGGAATTTTTAAAGATGATGTATTTCTGTTACTGCTTTAACAACAAATACTGTACAGGTTTTTTAAATGTAAAAAAGTAAGAAATATTTCTACTGGCAACTAAAAAAAAAGGTGTAGTTTCTTTTCTACTAATGTCAATTTTCCCGCTAGTTTGTTGTCACTAAGATTTATGTACGTAATTGCTAGAAGATTTTTTCATATAAAGTCGATACGTTTTATTGCCACTACACGTTGTTTTATTTAATTTGATGAACAAATATTAAAATTCGAATAAAAATATTTAAGTAGGACTTCCATTTAGGGCTTTTTTATTAGGACAGTTGAAGGGTTGGTGCGTGACAGGCTACTTTTGATTTCCCTTTTTTGTATGTAAGAGGGCGGCAAACGAGCAGGTGGGTCACGTGATGTTAAGTGATCACCGCTGCCCATAGACAACTGCAACACCCGCGGGGTCACAGAAGCGTTGCCGGCCTTTAAAAAGTCCCCGTCCTCCCCAAATGGGGAGGCTGGGCCTCCGGCTCTCCCACGCACCGGACGGACCACCCTATTCACCCCTCCCCGTCCCCCGAACTTGATGCGAGCGAAGCCACGGGTACAGCTAGTACTTAATATTAGGGAAGATCCATTAATATCGTTGACTTTAAACCTTAAATAAATATAATTACGAATATATTACATTAGGTATACGTTGCATACACACAATATACCTAATTCCAGCAGAAAACAAAACACTTATTTTCTAGTTCCGTAGCTATACAAAACATAGTATATTAGTGTGATATATTCTTAATTGTAGCCGCAAACAGCATTACTTACAGCCCACAGTCCTCCAAATGTATTATTAAAAGGCGATTCCGGCTGACGCGAGATATCGTTAATCCCGCGAGACAAATCGCTTCATTCATGGGTTTTTCGTGCTGTCTTTTTCCCTTATTTTGTTAGTTCTTAGATTTTCATCTTATGTTCAAGATGTTAAAGTTGACTGCCGTGGTTCAGTGATCAGGGCGTGTGGTTTGATCAGGAGGTCTCGAGCTGTCGGTACGAACCCCAAAGAGTGGTTACATTGTGAAAAAGGTATATTTTTTTCTTGGAATATGGTTGGGATTTTACTTATTTTTTTTTTATGGCAGAGCGAGGCAAACGAGCAGGCGGGTCACGTGATGTTAAGTAATCACCGCCGCCCATAGACACCCGCAACACCCGGGGGGTCACGGGAGCGTTGCCGGCCTTTAAGGGATTTAAAGGCTTGAGTTATCTGATTATTCGAAAAAAGATGATGATATCGTGCTTCGGAACGCGATAAGTTCTATAAACCAATCCTAGAATGGTCCTGGTTGACACCATTTGTCTGGAGAAAAAATACAACATTTTTTTTACGGACTGATACAATTATAGTGATAGAAATTATCAAGACCCAAACATTATTCTAATTTTCAATAAACATTCGTCTTCGTTTATTACCGACGTGTGATATCGTTATAAAAATAGAAAACAATGCATTTTCCGTGGCAGCGAGAGACAGTCGCTTCGTTCATCGTTTTTTCTCGATTTTCTTTGATAATTCTTTCACATTTATCTCGAAACTTTTCTTTCACGCCCATATAATATTAATAAATGAATTAAGGAAAAGGTAAACACTTCCCATCGAGTGAGTCGCATGTCTGTTTGTATGTATGTAATCAAAATAAAATTTAAAAGGCAACAAGGAAACGACTGAGTTAATTTTTTTTAATTATATGATTATGGTGGCATAATGCTAAGGATGCTCATTACAAAAGCTTTTTAAAGTCCTCTACAAGCATTCCAAAACAGTACTTCTCCATTTGACCACCGAATCCTATGTTTCCCCGGAGACCAAGGTGTATAAATAAATAAAAAGAGGCTTTAATCCCTCGTATTGTAAAGGTGAATGATATGAGTTGTATCTAGTATTCAACATCGGCTCGTCCGTCGTCCACACTCCCATAGAAGACCGACGTCTGAATGATGGCTATCAGCCGCCATGCTCCGTCCGGTGAGTGGGATAGCCGGAGGCACAACTTTCCCGCTCTCCCCATTTGGGGAGGGTGGCCGACAACGCTTCTGTGACCCCGTGGGTGTTGCAGTTGTCTGTGGGTGGCGGTGATCATTTAACATCACGTGACCCGCCTGCTCGTTTGCCTCCCTCTTTCATAAAAATATGAGTTTTCCGATACTTCCACATCGATATTATCTTCTATTTTTAGGTAAGTCATTTTGTTTGACTAAAAATACTTTTAGAAGTTTATAAGTAGGGATTTAACTTGGTACGTACAGTAGACAGGTGTGGGTGGTTTCGACTTTTCATCCTTCAAATACAAAAATAAATCTATTCTACACATATGTATAATAAAATTGTAACTGAGCTATGTCTGTACATGGGAGATATTTAAGAAAAAATTATATAAGGGCTCTTTATAGGACCTATAAAATCTAAAACAATTGTTTTCAGAATTTTTGTCTGTCTGTCTGTATGTTTGTACACGCATCACATAAAAACTATTGAACAGATCTGGGTGAAATTTGGCACAGCGATGGACTATGACCTAGATTAAAAGATAGGCTACTTTTTATCCCGGAAAAATTTACGGTTCCCTAGGGATACCTATCCTTTATTGTAACCGAGCAAGGGACTGACAAGCTATTATAATATAGTAGTAGTCGGACGAAGTCGCGGGCATGTACTTTTAGCTAGTAATCAATAAATATGTTTGAGAACAAATCACACAAATTAAGTTCTATGGGCGGCGGTGATCAATTAACATCACGTGACCCGCCTACTCGTTGCCTCCCTCTCACATAAAAAAATAATTATAAAGCAGTATTGCAATGAGGATATATGAATCTAGTTTTTTATTGACGGTCGAAGCTATAAAACAAAGAAATACAGCTGACAAAAAAAGCGTGACAATTTTTAGACGTTAACAATAAAATTGCTTGGTATTTTCCTGAGAAAATATCTTCTGAAACCTGACTTTACAGAAATAATGCCCGTCTTATCAGATTTAACGGGTCGTCTTATTTTTTACCTTGCCCCTTAGATTAACTCTATTACTTACTGTCACGTTTATTTTTGGAATCAATAGGAAAATGTAAACATGACTTAGCTTTTTCGTATTTGAAAGTCAATTTTTTTTTTTTACTTTGATCTGAATATGACCAAGACTAATTCACTTATTTATTTGGATTTGTGTTTAGAACTACTACAAGAATATTAATGATTTTTTGATTCAAATGGTGAAATTTATTTTTAAAAGTTACTCGTGTTTAATTTTTAAACGTTACAGATATATAAATTAAAAAAATATAGAATATATATTTTGAAAAAATAATGGTAATTACGGGTAATAACGGCTACCCGCTGCACTAGTTAAAAAATCTGTGCTATCTTAATGCGAATAACAATCCTACGGCATATCATCTTTGTATAACTCCGATGGTTTAGGCAGGTACGCCATGCCAGCTCTCAGAGGGCAGATTATTTCCCGATTTAATTGACATGTATCGATATATAACGA
>JADGIL010000597.1:0-12389 GCA_020352625.1 Cactoblastis cactorum
TTTGTTTTTTTTTTTTTTATCAAAACCAAAACATTGATTTTAATGTAAGACGCGACCGAGAGAGAAATGTTACTTAGTGGATGCCCTGCAATGGTACAGGTAGATAGGTACGATATCATTTAAACCGCAAGTGATGATGATTAGAGAAACACAGGATGAAGAAGAATGGGGTCCCCATTTTTGATGATGCGATTGAAAATTATATTTTTGAAACTGATATTTTTAATGTTGTAGTGATGTCGTAGCTCGTAGCGCGGCAGCGTAGCAATATCAATCAGACGTAGCACGCGTGATTTTTTCGCTATAATATTTCGATATAATAATTGATGTTTTAGATAGGTTAGGATGGTTGAAATAGATTTTTTTTCCGTGAGAATTTCACACAAGTAGATAAAATGCTGCCACATCAATCGACTTATTTAAGTTATATTAGGGACAAGTAGGTATTATGTGCCAGGTATTTGAGTTCGCATTCTAGCGAAAATACATACTTTTTGTATTTGATACACATGCAATATCAAGTCTGTATACCTTACGAGGTGGTCAGAGTCGTGAGTCTCGAAAGTCAAGCCTGAGTAGTGTACCTTTTGGTGGAATGCATGGAAATTTAAATATAGCGACAAGAAGCCGTTTTATAAAAAAAAAACCTTGTATAACGTTCAATTGAAACTAATAACCAACTTTAGTTCACTTAAAAATAATATATCCTTTTTCACAGAATAATAAAGCTTTGGCACTTGACCCACGGTTCGCGACAGCGGAAACTCGCGTAAACAATGTTGCTTGTTCCTTTACAATGCAAATCAGAGTTTTTGAAAATCTCTGTAATTAAATCAGGACCGAGGTGAGCGAGAATGACATTTAAACATCAAAACACTTTCCAAGTTGATCAACAAAGTAAATTGTATAGAAGTGATACTTATTTGAAATATAATAAAAAGATGTTCCAGGATGGCTTACATAATACACATATTTAGAATACAATAATTGCTTATGTAAATTATTTTTATTATAAGTCTACTACTATGTCAGTGCGAAGAGTACTTATCGTTATAGAAAGATAACACTAAAAGGTGTAATCAGTTCAATCCAATTTATAGTCTGTGTATTAACCAGTTATTGCCAGTTTTAAAGGAGAATAAGCGGCAACTGCGGATTAAGTCTGTGTATAATAACTTTATACGTATTAAATTATCTGAAAATAAAATATTCTGAAATAGATTAAAAAATAGTTTTTCTATTTTTTTTTATGTCAGAGGGAGGTAAACGAGCAGGTGAGTCACGAGATGTTAAGTGATCACCGCCGCCCATAAACAACTGTAACACCCGCGGGGTTACAGAAGCGTTGCCGGCTTATAAAAATCCTCCGCCCTCCCCGATTGGGGAAGGCGAAGAAGTTGGGCCTCCAGCTCTCCCATTCACCAGACGGAGCATGGCGGCTGATAGCCGCTATTCAGGCGTCGGTCTTCTGTGGAGGTGTGGTAATTCCCCGTACGAGCCGGCCCATTCATGCTGCAAGCTAACAAAGCAAGCAGCAGGCTCCACACCACTATAAGTAGTGGCTCAATACCACTACAAAGTAGTGGCTCCATACCACTACAAAGTAGTGGCTCCATACCACTACAAAGTAGTAGCTTTATACCACTACAAAGTAGTGACTCCATACCACTACAAAGTAGTGGCTCCATACCACTACAAAGCAGTGGCTCCATACCACAAATAAATTTCATTTTCTGTAGGAGTGTGGTACTGCCCCGGATGAGCTGGCCCGTTCAAGCTGCAGGTTAAAAAAAGCATGCAGCAGACTTATATCACTACAAAAGATATTTATTAATTATTTAAAATATTCATATTACCGTTATCATGAGCAGATAAATCATCAATAATAAAACGTCGGAACAGGTTAGACGCGTTGGAATTCGACAAAAGTCGATAGTTGTCTGTTCGAACAGGAAATCTGAGATCGTTGACACAAAAATCAGCCGAATGGTGGAGCACCGTTGCTTGACATCCGACCTCTCTCTAGTTTGTTTTCAGCTGTGAACATTTTAACAATGGCCTTCGGATTGTTTTTTTGGAGTTCATTGTGCTAGTTTTAATTACCTTAACATCACATTTCGATAAGTAACTTACTATAAGTGGAATTAACTTTCTGTACTTAATATGCAAAAAAAATGTGTATATAAATAAAAAGTGATCACGACTTACTTAATTTTATACGCCAATTATATACATATATTCACTCAAAATTAATTTAGAGCTAAGTTTAAATAAAATAATCACGATTATAACATTGTTATGATTATTACATAATCACGGAAAACTAGCTTTAGTAGCGCGTGTCTTTACGGTCAGCCGCGCGCCGGATCGCAAGAACAAACAAAATTTACATTGCGCGTGCGCCGGCTTCAGCTACGGAGGGTAATTAAATGAACATGCGGAAGGCCATTCATCATTATTTATTAGCAGCATCAGCTCGGTTCCTGGGTTTTTCTAGGTAGGAGCGGCGGCAGATGAGTCTCGCGTGATACGCCGCCCCGCTCGTGCGCACACGACCATATACTACATATTATTATTGCATAACTTGGATATATTACTACTAATTTTAAAAAAAAATAGTTCGTTTCGCTCGATGATTTCTTACAATCTCTAACGGGGCCTAAGTGATTTACTTGCAGATGAACCTACGATAACAGGAGGAAGTTGTGTCGGTAATTTTATATTTAGTTACGATTAAATTGATAGTTTTTATTAACATATCATCAAACCGTAACATAATAACATTCATGCTTATGTTACTTATAAATGGTGTCAGAATTGACTAATTGATGTACATACTCATATAGCTATTTTGATTCTGAATGGGTCTAGACTTTCCACGAATTTAAGAAGCGCTAAATTATGTCGACGGTAATACGAGGGTAATGGACTCTCTCGTTACAGTCTGTACTCGCCTAATCTCGAAGTCGTGCGCACAAAAATTTGCGACGACTGATTTTTACTTTGGAAAAGAATAACAAAAAATTTATGATATAAAAATAACAACGACTAAATAATAGTGGCAACAACATCACATTTTTTGTATTACCGTATTTTTGGAAAGGATAAAAGCAATCTACTAACACACAAATTATACTAAATAAATAATTTTACGAATTCTAATCGAACATGACTTTGTAAGATAAAATAACTACTAAGTAAGAACTTACTGTTAAAAATAACAGTGTAGTTTTAAAAAAAAACAATGTGTGTAGAGATATTATCACAATTTTATAGAAACATACTCGTTTTGCTATAAATGTATTCACTACAATTCAACAAGATTCAAGAAGAGAATTCTACAACAATCTAGCGTCACGGTGAAGTAAAGCAAAGTGTGCAATTAATATGGATAGATATTATCGCCCATAGTGATATGATAACAGTAGTTGACCACATTAAGTACTGGAGCATAGTATTATATTATCTGTTATGCTGAGAGCGTTGCTGTTCATCGGCCATGCACATGAGATGTGCACGGGCTGCAGAGTAATCAGTGGACCGAGAGTTTCCGCATAATAAAAACATTTATATATGTATGTATCATGAAGAAAAAAATGAAGACCTCTGTAAGAACCATAATTTCGTAATAGTTAACTGTATTTATTATTATAATTGGTTTATTTATGCTGAAGTTTGTTTTATTTTCATATCTGAGGGGCGCAACCAACTGTCATTACCATTTCTATGGTTTGCATATTACACTATATTCAGGAATGTTGAAAACATATAAATAAAATTTTAAATTTAAAGACAGCTTTGGATTTTAGGCGCCTAATTGTCTCGCGAACTAAAATTGAGTCCTGACAAAATATATTTTTCAGTATTTTAAATCTGCCCACAATTAAACAAATGCTAATATTGTAAATGTGAAAATGTGTTCGTCTGTCTTTCACGTCAAAACAGAGCAACGGATTTGTGTGATTTTTTATGTGAACATGGATAAAGGGCTAGGGAATACCATAGGCTACATTTTGTCTCTTTCAAAATCCACCAAAATTTGACGCAAGCAAAGCTACGGGCAAAAGCTAGCTGTCGGTAAATGAAAAACATTATGAGTAAATATTCAGTACCAACTATCTAGAACATCATCAGTTGCACTTGTGACCGACATAACTTGTCATATCATTGCATAGTCATAACTGCTGTCGGACCGCACCGTTAATCATAAAACGACAATTGACCGATCAGACTAAATTACTATTGGATTATCACGCCGATGTAGCTCACTAGAGCATGAGATCGACATTTTTTATTTACTTAATCACGTAATCGATTCCCAACGAACTGGAGTTGTTGGTGCAATACGATTAGTGGTCAAGTTCATGAATAAATCGAGTTTATGGTTTTGGATTTTTTTTAAATATTGATTACCGATGTATCAAATGGAGAAATAATTAGAGATGTGGCACAGATACATACGTGATTGATTTAAATTCGTTCGTGCTTCTATAGATTCGTCAACGACTTTTACCGACGTGCTCAAACCGACTTTTATCTTTTTTTTTTATTCGTCTTCGAAAATGGTGGAGGTTTTATGTTCGAATATATGTAATTGTTTTTTTATATATTTTCACCGATTTCTACATCGATTTTTTTCACTAAATTGCTTTTGCCCGCGACTTTGCTCGCGTCAAATTCGAGGGAGGGGTATTTACAGAGACAAAAAAAGCCTATGTCACTCGGCACAAAAAAGAAATCACAATAGTCCGTTTTGACATGAAAGACGGATAAACAAACAAACACACTTTACCATTTCATAAATATGGATATTTTATGATAAAAATTCATTTATTTCATGATAAAAATAGATTTTACAATTAAGTCTGGCTATCGATCATAACCGAGCAAGTAGAGGACTTTAACGATGCTAAATTATGTCTGATACTAATCTCAAATTAATAGTTGCTGAGGATTTATTTTAAGTTGAAGCAACACAAAGAAGTAAATCGTTAAAGAGATCATTTTAAGTATTTTCTTGCTACTTTTCATAATTTTTAGTAAGTCAAACCCTATTACAATCATTATTATGTATACCAGCTGACCTGGGCTCACTTCGTTGGGCGTTAATTATAAAGGGACAAAGTAAAAAAATCCGTTTTTAAAGTGGTGTATAATTTCAAATCTATAATATCTTTTATAGTATTTATTTGATTCATATATTGTACAGGACAATTTAAATCTTAATAAAATGGTGAAATGAACATACACATTCTGCGCTGCTGCAGCAGAAGCAGANNAGAGGGCTGGGCATTTTCTTGCTCAGAAAATCAGCATTGCCATACAAATTGGTAATGCTGCCAGCCTTCTGGGCACTTTACCGCAAAGCGACGTTTTGGCGGAGCTGTACATTTTGTAAATAATATATTTATATAAGTATTTTTTTTTTTTAGGTTTCGTTTAGTTTTATTTGTTTAATTTTTAGTTAATCATTTAATTAGATAAGGATTAATACTGAACAGAAGAAAAGCGCCTTGAAAGCAGCGTAATATTTAGAATTGAAATTTAATATAAATGGAACATTTTACAAGTTGTTCATTAAAAATAATGACAAAAGCAAAACCCAATCTTTAAAAGCCATCTTAGACCAATGGGAAATCGCTTCAATATATACAATAAAGCGCCAACTATTGAGAACACGTTTCATTGTTGCTTACTTGATAAAAAAGTTTTATAATTATGGATTTATTCATAACAAAGAAAAGAAATAATAAAAGAAAAGAATAAATATATACATATATAATATCATAATATGGCTGTCAAAATTCCAAGTTTATAGGTTTTATAGTTTGGGCTAGGCGTTGATAAGTCAGCCACCCTTATTCTTTTATATTTTTATAAATTTCATGTCAACATTTCCATAACTTTCGTAAGCGATGTTTTTCGTCATTCATTTTCTTTGGATACAATTTAATAATTTTATGTATATTCACGACAAGCGTAATATTAAGAAATAAATATTATTTATATTTAAATTATTTATTATTTAAAGAAACATATACATACAATCTGTGTACAACAACAAAGTATTGTTACATTCATATTGTTTCCAAGTGTCACACAAATTCATTATTGTGGCAGAGATACAAGTAAGAAATACTTATTCTCTTCCTGTTTCTTTGAGGTGTACCTATGTGTGTACTCGTAACTAATTAGTATGTCGCAGTGTGGCAAGTTCGAAGGCGAAAACTATATTGGCTTGACAAATTGACTCTGCCGGAACAAACTTCCGCCTATTTTATCTTATAGCACGCATCAAATCAATATGTATATTAATATTCTGAGTAGTAACAATAACACTAACACTTTTGCTTGCTGTATAAAAAAAAATCACAATATAGCTAAATTTATCAATAATACCAATGACTCTAATATTACAATTTTGCAACTTCCTACTTACCAATTTTTTTAATAAGCTAGAATTTACCTAAACAACTATTTTAGACTGCAGATGAATGAGTGCCCAACATGATTCCATAAATCTTTGTGATTAATCAGAGATTTTAAATAAAATTGTAACCGAAATAATCGTAGCTAGAATATATGTATATCTACACTCTAGTAGTATTAGTTTTAAAGGTACTGAAGGAAAAAACAAAAAGTTATCGCTATTCATTTTCAAATTTCACAATTTTCGATAACATAATGCTGATCCGGGCCACTCAGGCGGGCTTAGGGCCGGTGGGACGGTCCCGTTAGCTGGAACGGTACCCCGCGATCGTTCGATGAATAAAAATATCGTACTCTCGCTCTTGTTAGACAAATAATGTTCACTCACTTGAACATCCGTAGCCGAATTTCAAGCTTATTATAGTTTAACACTAACTTTTGGTTGTGTATAACACCGCTAAAAGTTACAGTTTAAAAAGTCAGTCTAAAAGTTCAGTCAGAACCAGATAATCATCAACATGATAGATTTGTAAATTGAATGTCCGTTTCAAAGAATACAGGATTTAGATATACTATCCACACAAACTATACAATTTTCAATATCGGTGTACCACAATACTTCTACAAATCATGACCAATGTAAATCTAAAAGTTCACCGCAGTACTGAATAATAAAAAAAGAAAAAGTTAAATCTAAAATGTACGATATTTACTGGAGTATTTAGTCGTTAATGTCTACACAAAACTTTACAAATTATCAGTGGTATATTCTGATGAATTGCAGGTAACTTGAAGAGGGAATGTCTTCGAAGAGCCATTGAATCAAGAACCAATCTAAGAGTTTATCTACAAAGAAGTTAGTAAGGTTTGTTTAGTCTGATATCTAATCGATTTCGATTACATCGTCTCTTAAAAACTATTAGAAACATACCTGAGGACGAAGAGTGGTATGCCTGGAGTAGTAGTCGTGCTGGTAGAAGTTGGTGGGCGAGAGCGGCGGCCGGTACTTCTTGTGGCCGTAGCTCATAGTGTCCATGGTGTGCATGGTGACGTCACAACACTACAACCGAGTTCATTACAAGTCTAGTCTATTTACAAACTACCCTCACTTCACATCTGTAACAAGGATACGGTTTCCATTAGATACACGTATACTATTACTAGATAATAGTACTATTGCTAAAGTGCAATATTATGTTTTTTTTAATAAAGTTATTTTTTTCTCTAATTCTTATCAGTCTGTAAAAGTTATTCATATCGTAATACATCTATAGCATCTATAGCCTATCTAGAACAGGTATATTTAAATTACAAGGTTCGCCTATAGACTTTTTGTAAAGTAGTACACTTTACCCAAAATTGTAAAAACTGGTTACTTATTAGACCGTTATCCCGGTTACATCCTAGCAAGCATCCTTACGCTTCAGAGTCCGCTTCCTGAACTAGGAGATTTGGTGAGGTTACTGGTTTTTACACAGAGCGACTACCGTCTGACCTCAGCAACCCCAAGGACTCAGCAAACGCTTGATGGCGTTTGGGACCCACAGCTTAACGTACCTTCCGAAGCACGGAATCATCTTTCTTTTCGGATAATCAGGTGATTCAAGCCTGCAATACCCTAACCAGACTAGATATAACTTTTTAAACAAAATTACCTCCAGTGAGATTCGAACCCACGACCTCCGGATCACAAGGCCTTAACCACTGGACCACGGAGGTAGTCCCCGGAAGTAACCTCGTAATAAAACATAATGTTCAGTACCTATTTAAAAGACGAAATTAAAAATCAGGAATTTTAAAATATGCTGGGATGACAACGAATAGTTTGTGAAGAAAGAAGGCTAAGATAAATGAATGTGGGGAGAAATGTGAGAGGTAAATACTTATATATGCTGAGTTTAGACGGGGATTACAATGATCCGTGATTTTTTTATATCGTCCCGGTGGACAATAGGATGGTGGCGCCTTCGATAGGGCACATACATTATTTTAATATGAACAGAAATTACTAAATACTTCTTCTTTCGTGATAAGCTAACAAACAAATAAAATCATGACAGGATATCCCTGCCGTCGGAAGCAATGCCGCCAGCAATGGCGCATGTCTGGACTCGGAAATAAGGATTAGACCTATCGGATAACGTGGGGTGTGAAGTATTCATAATGAGTCTACTCATTCATATTCAAATTATAGAAAAATATTATTACTTATTCTAACTTATAGTATTATACTTATTATAATTTTAGCTAAAATATATGTCTGTTAGTGATTTCACATGAGATATCAGAGTATGAATCTGATTCTCTGTTCATTAATCATTCACTAAAAAGACCACAAATGAGACATTCGCATTGTCTGCGGAGAAAGTAAGATAAATTTTACTATTATCCTTGGCTCATGTTCTTGTATGAAAGTTTTAACGGTATATCTTGAATGTGTGAGTCACGCCCACACGCTGCCCTACGACAAGGTGTACTGTAAATTTTGTTATTATTTATTCACCTTTCTTCAAAAGATTCAATGGCCACGGTACACTAACGAGATAGCTCCGAGTCATAAACATAAATTGGTTGTTATTTTGATAGGTCAACCACCCCAGGCCGGGTACAGCAGGCTTATTTTTTGTTGATGCTATGAACTTTTTTATCAAATTTAAAACACGAACCTAATGATCATGTTATTATTGTACTTATAATTAACTCTCATATGACTTGCCAATTGTAAGTTTAATAAGTGTTTTTTTTTGTAGATGTATCAGTGGAACAGCTCTGGAGTCCAAGCTCGGTGACCTTATCTCAGGGCCGTCCTGCACCACGCCGCAGATCACACGCTTGAATGATACTTTTTTTGCACGTCTTTTTGCACCATGATGTTTTTAATCATTACCATTATTATCTATAAACACCATAAAAAATAATGGCAATGTCGATTTTAATTGTTGATTGGTATCAGGAAGCCGTTATGTCGTCATCAATCGACCCCGGGTGTATTTACCTAATAATCGATGTTGATTTGTATTATAATCTATACATACAATAAAACTGTTACAGAGCTATGTTTGTACATGAGAGAAATTAAGGGAAATATATGTGGTGGGAGGGGAGAGGAGAGTGTTAACAACAATTTTTTCTGTCTGTATGTTTGCACACGCATCACGCAAAACCTATAACCTTATAACTCTATCCGACGACACGTTAATTATTATTTCTTTATATAAATACAGAGCCCAATGATATTATTACGAAAAACATGTAGAAAATTTGTGTGCATTAAGTTTCTAACTCCTCAACAATTGGTGTGTACCACGTTGTGAAGCTTAAGCATTGTTCAGGTTATCTTAACTCCCGCAAAAAATCATGTATTCGTTAAAACTGATCAAAATTTATATTAAGGACGACTATCTTTTTTCATCCAAGAATCCAGCACTAATAAAAATGCCCTTAGAATGTTCACAACGTAGAGCTCTGCCAGTTAGGGATCGTTAGCACGTAGACCAGCATTTCCCAACGAGTTCTAGACCTTGCCCTGGTCGTGGGCAGTGACTCATGTGGTACCTTGAAGATCGTGGGAATGATCGAGTTATCAGCATTACTGCGTGCATCATGAACTAATTATGCGTAAGTTGAACAAATGGTTTTAAGGCTAGTGAATCACAAGTGCCATGCCCATTTTGTGTCTTCTGTGCCATTGTATTGAGAATAGTAACGATTTACATACGTACATGTATAGACCAGCCTGCTGCATAGATAATAATATTATAGGTAATTAAAAAACCGGCCTTATTTTTAATGAAGGTTCACTAAAGACAATTTTTTTACATCTAAGTATTGAATGTAATAACTTTACAATACTAAATTCATTTTTTTTTAATTTTTATAAGAATTTTCCATCGCGCCAATGTTTTACAAGCTGCAAGAAAAAATCAATTTTCTTTATGTAATATTCCTAATTTTATGCAAAGGCTATAAGGCACCTTGTAAAATGTTATCAATACATATATTATAAACAAAGTGTTTCTGTTATTTGAGCCGCTGGCACCGGATTGTTAGATAATTTTGGGTACTTATTCAACAAGTTGAAAACTGTAATCTATACATATAATAAAATTGTAACTGAGCTATGTCTGTACATGGGAGATATTTAAGAAAAAAATATATAGGGACTCTTTATATAGAAGCCAAAACGATTGTTTTAGAATTTTTGTCTGTCTGTTTAAACGCGCATCACACAAAAACTACCGAACGGATTTGGATGAAATTTGACACAACGATGGACTACGACCTAGAATAAAAAATAGGCTACTGTTTATCCCGAAAACATGTCCGGTAGCCGAGGAATATAATTTATTGTAGTAGTATTAAGTAATCTACGCGGACGAAGACGCGGGAATTAGCTAGTATAAAATAAATTTATTACATTATTTAAATTATTCAGGCGTATTCAATTAATCTTACATTTTAAAGGGTTAGAACGTCATCCAAGGATTTGTCATCGTGTTTGTAAACAAAATACCTGCGAAGTTCAATGCTACGGGTTTCGAAATCAATGTCAATGTCACCTTACCTCTCGCTGGGTGCTCTGGGTGCCCGAGCTTGCTCTCACGCCCACGTGGCGCTCTTGTCAGTATATAATTAACTGTACTGTTTAACTGTCTGTACGACAAACACGACAATAACGAAAACAATATCCAAAATCCATCCGAAATAAAATATGTGAGGCACCATAAGTGGCTAATTATTGATTTAGAACTTAACTTACATTTCTGAATTGTAAAAAATATTAATTATGGCACTAAAATGGTATATGAAACAAAATTTTTGTAAGTAATAAGGCCAACGAAAAATTATTTAAAATTAGTCGTACTATGATAATATTTCCAGTATAAGTCAACATAATTTTATTTATTAATATTCCGATCAAAATAAGTTTCAAACATCTAAGATAGAACTTGAGGTTAGTCACGAGACTACCTTCACGGCAATAGCTAAGTATTTTTGGCACGTCTTATTCCAGATTTTACTAAAGCAAGAATGCTTGCATTTCGCACAGTAGGCAATGTAGGTTAGTCGTTTCGGAATTTACACAGTACGGTACATACTACTTGTGTGACGCTGATCCAACCCAGTTTATACCTGAATTCTGTGTGACTACTTACAAACACAAACAATAGACTTATTAGTAAGAGTCTAATGCCTTATATAATGTTGAAAATTAAGTTGATATTAACAGAATTGATAGCTCGTATTTATTGCCTGCTGAACTATAGCCGAAAAGATCAAGACTCTATATTTACAGATACAGCATCATGTCTTTATCTAGTAGTGAGACTCGAAGACCACGCTTAGCTGAGGGACTTATTAATAAAATGGAGATTTAGACAGAGTCAGGTTGCTAGCCCAGCACATAAACGAATCGACGGCGCTTTCCCTCGATTGACTTTTACAATCCGCGCAGAAAAGAAACAGCAGGCACATTCTACCTTCCATTTTTCATTCGCTAACTACCATGTGAAGATACTACGCCAGTTTCGATTTAGTTTCCTTTACCGCTTCGTATATTACCGTTCCTGAATGCAACCTTATGCTCCAAAGCCCTCAAAATTATGTTTGTTTATCCACCATTATCTTTTTTACACGTGAGTAAATATTACCATCTGAAATGTAGAATCTAAGAAAATATGGCGCTTATTAAGTTTGGTTTGAGTCGTTTGTAAGTTGTACACTTTGAGTCCCTTGAGACTATATAATCAAAGGTTGTACATACGGATAAGTACGTTTCTATCTTATTCATTGAGAAACAAGAAAACTTCCTCTAACATTGCGACAAATTGTGGACTTTTAATATCTGTGATCGAGAAGGACTAATCTATCAAACTATAAATAAATTTATTATAACAAATAAGTAAATTGACGTAATACGCAATTTTACAATAAGTAGCCTGTAGTAAGAATGGGCCGGC
>JADGIL010000597.1:18992-37394 GCA_020352625.1 Cactoblastis cactorum
TACACCACGGAGGTCGTCATAAAGAACACACACTATTTATGTAACTACATATAACATGTGAACAAACATTTTTACTACATACTACGTGTATAAGTACATATCAGAAAAAAAAGGAGAAAACAGAGATGGCAGAAAATCGAAATATGTATACGAAAAACATGATTTAAAGAGTAGAACAAAAATCATTTACTGCAAGCATTAATAAATTATTAAAAAGCACGTTAGTGCAGCAGGAGTTAAATCCGATGTTATATAATCATGAACATTGATACCGTCTGCATTTATGATTATGATTAATCATAAATTCCCCTCCTCTTTTTAAACTCCACTCCACAAAAAAGTATTCAATCTTACAGCTAACGTAAGGAAAAATGTATAATTTGAATTTTAAATCAATACAGGGCTTTTAATAAATGTTTAAAACATATAAGTAAAAGACAATTGCTACTTATCAAATGCTATTTAGTAGCTATATAAATATTTCAAATTGCCGGTTAGCTATTTAACTTAATTTTCAATACACACATCGCGTAAGAGTCTGTATTATAAATAGTTTGTGGTAGCTACAATAATAACGACATCCTGTACGTATCCTAGGCGGCGCGGGCGCAGGCTGCGACCGGGCGTCGACCCGGCCGCCACCAGCGCCATCGCACCGCTCGCTGGGACATTCACATACAACTATAAAATTACTAGCATAAAATTTTTCTAAATTATACATTGCTATTATTTTCAATCTCTCTCTTAATTTTTATATAATAATATAGCATCTAAAAGAATATAAATTGCTATATTTAAACTCTAAGCCTAAAGATTTTTCTTTTGAGTGTACCATAAACTGGAAGTAGGATTAAGCTCAGTCCGCTCGCTTAACGTTAGTTACTAATGATACAAATATTTAAAATATCATATTCTAACAAAAAGAAGTTTCTCTGTTTCTTGCGTTTATACACACGAAAATTAATTCTATAGATTTCATAATCTGTCTATAAATTGCGTCTTGGTAGAGTTAGTAGAATCAAGCTGACTGCCACCGTTTTCCTCATATTATATCGATATTTTGACTTAACCAATATCATTAGTTATTTACATAAAATTTAAAGAATTATAAAATTATAGCTAATTATTAAAAAAAAATACATATAGCAACTTTGCACACGCTAATCTCTACGGAAGTTTCTAGCCGCAGCTTATTTTCCACCAACAACGCCCGCACTCAGCGCGAGCGTTCACATCACATTAAACGCTCTGCCTTCTACTCCCATATTTTATGGCTCCATACAATTTTTACACTTTAATGTATCAACTTTTTGCACTTTTGCATGTGAAAATAAAACTGACGACGTGCATTTCGAAAACATTTATTTTCCCGAGTTTACACTTCAACAGGTACAAGAATTGATCACCAATTTATTATTGTAAATATTGTTGTTATTAAATTATTATTTAAATTAACATAGAGATATTTACATATTATCGGCATATATTAATATACCGATTATATTGAGTTACTAAAAGCATAGTATCAAATCTTAAGTTGTAGTTGTTCAATATAGGGTAACAAGGAATATAAAATAAGGACTAATAAAATACTGTTTAACACGAACTGACATCATCGTTACCCTATAACGATAAAACTTTTGAGCACATATTAACCACTTTTAAAACAGTTAAATTTATGTTAGTCTTTGTGGCGTAGCGATTCATTTTAAGGATAATGATTCCGTTTCTTAGCTTACTTTACAGTCTTACAAAGAAACTTATTTATACTGGAGTTAGCAGAATGTATGTCATTTGTTATACAAAATGAGTCAAAATGCTAAGTATACCATTTTTAGTGAATATATACATTCTGCAAATATTTAAATATCTTAAAGCAAAAATCTTTAGGATGTTAGGTGCATCTGTTTGGTTTAACCAGGAACTGTAAGATTATTATACTTAGTCTGTATTTATTTGTTTATATTACATATCTCCTATTCTTCCTCATAATGTTTTACGATAGCATCTAATATGAACTGGAAGGTTCTAGGATTGATCCAACTTAGCCCTGAGGGTAGTTCAGATGCATCCAAACTCCTCGCTTTCCTGCCAACAGTTCTCTCAAGAAAGTAATCATCGTATTCCATGCTGTAGTCCGGTAGGATAGGATTGAACTTCGCGTAGTAGATTGCAGATAATGCTGCGTATAGAAGGAGAGCTACCGTGAATAGCTGGAAATAAAAAATATATATATTATTACGATGTACAGGGTTTTACACAATATGTACAGTAACTTTTTTGCTCCACAACATTATGATACATTAAAATATCTCAATTCCTACAGATTTTTAATGTAAAGTAAGTCAATAAGGTAAAGCGAGAAGTGATATTTCTTCATCAACTCTTAATCCAAATCAGATTCGATTTCCATTTGTAAATAACTGTAATTTACTATTTATTAGTTATTATATCATCATAAACAGGGTAAATGACAACAGTCAAGACAAATAAGATTATAAAATGTTAAAAACAAAACGCATCTATGGAATTCATGCAACAACAAAAAATTCATCATTTTAAATGTCGAATAGGGATCAAAATATCTATATCAAAATTTACTTTATTTTAAGGATACTTTATTTTCGCAGTGGTATCAGTCTGCTGCATGCTTTTTTAGCATGAAGCATGAATGGGCCGGCTCGCCTGGGGAAGTACTACACTCCCACAGAAGACCGACGCCTGAATGGCGGCTATTAGCCGCCATGCTCCGTTCGGTGAGTAAGACAGCCGGAGGCCTAACTTCCCCGCCCTCCCTATTAGGGGAAGGCGAGGCATTTAAAGGCTGGCAACGCTTTTGTGACCCCGCGGATATTGCAGGTGTCTATGGGCGGAGGTGATCACTTAACATCACGTGACCCGTCTACTCGTTAGCTTCCCTCTTACATAAAAAAAAAAATTCCTGAATGAATTAATATTTTTCGCTTTTTTATATATAGATTAACTTAAACATGCAGTAAGTAGATCCAAATACGTGTACATGTATTAATAAACAATGAAATCATCGAACATCTTCATAAGCACGATGTGAAGGTGCTTGACCTATGGCATCCACCATGATTCATTACGATACAACTAAGCGGTATCAATGATTCTGTCAGGTAATTGTTAATTACAAAGATCGTTATATCTAAATTGAATATACATATCTAAATTGAATGTATGTTATACTAGCTATTGTCCACGGCTTCGCTCGCGTGGAATTTGGTCTGTAGCTTATATGTTATTCTGACTTATAACCCATATTACTGTAAAGTTTCATCCAAATCCGTCAAATAGTTTTTTTTGTAAAAGAGTAACAAACATACATACATCCTCAAAAACTTTCGCATTTATTAGTAGGATTACCTATGTGTAAACTTTCCTTAGCCGCTGAGGCACGGATTAAATAATAGTTGTTGAGGGCAATATTGTGAGACGTGTGACAAACATATATTTTTTTATCACTAAGAGGAACCCAAAGGAACCCAATACCTATGTATTATTTCGAGCTTGTTTATTAATAGGTAGGCGCCTACTAAAAAAAAATATAAGCTACTGAGTAAAATAAATCTATTGATTTGCTGCTTCAAATCCCTAACTTTTCCTAACTTTGCCTTTCGGAAATGAAGCAATGATTTAAAAAAAATACATCTTTATTTTACTGCAATAGATGTATGCATGAAAACTGCCTCAAACAGAGTTCAATATCACGACCTACACGCATTACATATCATGTTCTGAGCAACCCAGCTTAGCATTGTTTTATGGTTAACAGAAGACGTTATAATTGCTTTTATGAAAGATGTTCATGTTTCGACGGTTTAATATTGAAAAAAGCTTTTATTTAATTCTTTTCATATTAATTTGAAGCAATTGGACCTGAAATTAAAAATACTGAAGAAAAAATAAATTTAAAATACTGAATAATAATAGAAAAATATGAAATTATAATGGCAAAATATTTTTATATGGAATAAATGTATATTTTTATTTAAATATAACCCATATCGCCGAATTAGGATTTGATACAGGAGCAACAGAAATTGCATGATTATTTCCACAACAAAATCTCTTGGACCCATGCCTGCTTTTTTCTTGCAGATAATATGAACTCGAATGTACAATTCGGGTGTAAACTAGTCAAAAGCTACGTTATGTAGTCGTATACTACTATAATCCAGCTACACAGTCTAAAAGTGTTTAATTCTAATTATTTCACAAAATTGGGTGATCGTATGATCAACACTTCAAAAGTGTATGAAAACATTTGTCGTACAAGGGATGGTACGTTGTTTTTATGAGTATTACTCAATAATAAAAAAGATTAATTTCAATTTTTAACAAGAATGGGTCACCATATGATTACAATGTACAAAAACAATTGATAAATCGCTATCGCTAATAAATAATAAAGACTTCCGGATACATTATGAAGAAGTACTTAAATATAATCAGGGTCGTAATATAATTTATATGTTCCGGGCGATTATATACTATCGCATCGTTTTTCAATCTACTTGATTTGACCTCGTAATCTCCAATTGAACGTGGGAATATTTAAACAATGTGAGAAGTTAAATGCATCCTGAAAGAACAATACTTTCAGATTCACAAAATAAAACCAGCAACCAATCAGCTATTTCGTTCTAAAAAGTAAAATAATTCGAGGATTACCCTTTACATACAAATTTACAAACATTTCTTTTTGTATTACTATATCTCATAGTTACATAAATCACAAGAAAGAATGCAATGCATTTTTTCTTGTGATTTATGTAACAGAAAAATTATAACATCTTTAGGTTTCGGGTTTAACTTCTAGATCTCTAAAAGAGCAGACTTATATAAATAGGACTGAATATTTAATTTAATAACTATATCCCGAAAATGGTATCAGTGAAAACATGCTAGTAAGCAATATTTCAATTTAAGTAAACACAAAAAACAAAGGAAGAATATGCTATATTACGATCACGCAATATACACGTAACAACATACAAACGTCGTAATCACTATAGGAACTGTCATTATGAAGGTGCAAGGTCTCCAAGACCCTAGTCAGACGACACCCAAGCAATGCCGACGACATTAGCAAACTATGTCAATGTTATAGAAGTCAACTTTTTGGTTTAAACGCGAGTAATCACCCTTTTTCTGACGAGTAAAATTAACTGCAACATTTTCTCGGTACGATGCGCTACGTTGCATTTGAGGTCGAATTCATTTAATATGCGATTTGAACTCTTAACAGCCTTTTTTATATAAAATATAACGACTAATAAGTACTACAAAAATCTAAACACAATTTTCTAAAATTAATAAAAGTATTCCTAAAAGTGTATTAATAAATTAGCAAAAGACGTACCTATAATGATTTAATGGTCGAGATGAAATAGCCAAAACAAATAATAAAACCCAACCAATATGGTAAAGCGTACCACAAAGGTGGTATATTTATAAAGAATGCTCACCTCGATAGTACAAATACTGTAATTATGATGATATTTGGACCAAAGATACACCATCTTTGGTCTACGTCATGGTGTCTAAGTTTTATTAGAAAATCAACTCTTAAATATCTGAAGTAATAACGATATTAAGATAAATATTAATAGTTAGTATTTACGGTAAAAGAGAATACCTGGAAGACGCTCCAGAACTTGAAGGATCCCTCGTTGATGATCCAGTCGTAGTATCCAGCCCAGGGGTCAGTGTACCGACTCTGCTTCATGGGCTTGGCTGTGGTGGTGGTCTCATGATGATGATCATGCTCATCGTAGTAGTCTTCGAACCCGCGCCCACTTGCCGTATCATTCAGTGATAATGACTTTGGTAACTAAAAAAATATATAACTAAATATTGTGAATTAGTAGTGTAGTCATTAAGTGTATTGATCATTAAGGTAAGATGGACTAGAATAAATTGAATACTATACTATCTATCTCACTACTTTCTGTCATAAATTGTAAAGATTACTATAGATTGTATAACTTAGAAGTATATTTTTTTAAAAGTATATGTAAAACAACAACCATGGTTCAGTACAGGAAGCCAAAAGAATCACAACTTTACTGTCAAAAGTAAAACCGACCGTTCCAAATAACTTTAAATAATTTTGTCAGATTTATAAACAGAAGAAGGTCATGATGTCTATTGTTTTTTTATAAGTGTAAAAGGACTCCAAATAAGCATCAGATACTAAGTGACTAAGTACCACAAAACCAAGGAAATTATGATTTCATTAACGAGCTTGTGATTTTCCCAGCTTTGTTTCCGTTCCAGGGAATTACAGAATAAAAAAGCCTTCTTCAATAAATGTATCTAGTCATGTAACAGTCATCTAACACCAAAATATTTTTTTCAAATCAAATCCGTATTTCCTGAAATTAGCGCCTCAAACGAAACGAACAAAATTTTCCGCTTAATAGTATTAGTATAAATAGCTGAAACAGGCTCGTTATTTATTGGTACGTAGGTGCAAAATTGGACAAATGTGATGTCCAAACAAGGGTCGTTTCAGTTAGCGCCGCCCGGTCACCTACTTCAGCCGATACCGTTACCGCGATGTGGCCATGATACTACTGACCTCACGTGTGTCATGTTTTGTACATATATAAGATGTCATGAGGAAAATTATTAAGAAATATCAAAATATCACATATTTATCTGATTGCTTCATCCTTCCTAACAAAGTAATAATTAGACATTACGTACAGTGCATGTCTTATAACATACTGTAGTTTTCACATTTCTACCTCCAATAGATCTTCATTTTGTTTTTGTTAAAAGTGTCTAATTACTCTTTCAAACTTAAAAATAATAAAAATCCAGTGATTTATTATTTTTAGTTTGAAAAAGCAATGGAGAACATGTGTTTTCTATAATATTTTTCAACAACAAGTCAAAATAATACTAGCAACCAACTGATATAGATATTAATAAAAGTTTATAATATTTACAGATGCACCATTTTTTATAACTTTTATAAAGTGAATACCACTTACAGCTAAAGCCGTGGAGTTAGCCCTAACAGCTTTGGAACCAACTCGTTTCTTATTAATGTTCCTGACGACGTCCAGAATAGTTCGAAGTCCTGTCAGAATGACCTCTGAAGGAGGCATGCGGGGTCCTCCTGGCTGATCTTCTTCAACTGGTTGTAGAGTCTCAGAATCGATATCATCACCGCTGGAAAGTTTAAACGATATTTTTTGAACGTCCAAAAAAAGAAATAGGAAAATAGGTATATTTAAATTTAATAAATTTTTAAGCGTATTGGAACAGATAGTAAAATACTCCCGATATACAATAAAAATAGCAACAAAATTTTTGCAGGTCTAATCTATACATATAATAAAACAGTAAAAATATTTGTCTGTACATTTAGTATCTTTGACTGAAATGGACAGAAAGACATTTAAAAGAATAATAGAAAGCAAATTTTTATAATTTTTGTCTGCCTTGTCTGTCTATATGTATAATCACGCTAATCTCCAAAAGTACTAAACCGATTTACTTAAAACTTTCACCGGTTGCTTTATTTCAACTCAGAAAAGCATTTAAAGTTTGTTTTATCAAAATCGGTTAATTAAAAAAAAGTTATCATCACTTGAATGAACTCTCAAGCTAATCTCCGAAAGTGCTGAATCGATTTACTTAAAACTTTCACCAATTGCTTTGTCTTAACTCAGAAAAGGATTTAAAGTTTGTTTCCTCAAAATCGGTTCATTAAAAAAAGTTATCGTTATTTGAATGAACTCAAGGCATAATTACCATTAATTCTTCAAGAATCCGCTAGATGACGCTTTTTCATCTTATCAATTTCTACAACACGCTATGGAGATTTTTTCACATTAGGCCTCATACAGGAAAAGAAATTCTTTGAGTTTACTTTACGTACCTACCACAAAGAATTGCTTCATGATATATCTATACCAAAATTATTTTATTTGTCACTTGCATGTCAGTAAGTATTTCATATATTAATATGATTTTATTTATTTCACATAGTTATACATTCAATTCGAAATTTACGCGGACGAAGTCGCGGGCAACAGCTAGTCGATTATACGAGCTTATCATCCTTTTTATTATGTATAGTCAAATAATATATTGTACTAATAAAAACAAAAATAATAAATATAAAGAAATATAATATCACAACACTGAATATGTCTAAACAACTGAAATAAAATAACTTTTGAAGTTTTCTCAAGCGTAGGAATACATAGAGAGATAATATAATTATATAAAATATAAATTATATTAACAAAAATAACTTACTGCAACGGTATGTATTTATAGCTATAGGGCGGCGCATGCGGCGTGGCGGTGTCGTATCGAGCCGCTGCGCGCGCGCCGCCCGCCCACAATGCTAGGGCGGCCGCCACCCACACCAACCCATGACAGGACAGTAACAAAGTCGCTTTTGATACCATGATTTATAAACTTATGGCAAAAAGGGACTATTGCAAATAAAACTTATATATTTCGCTAAGTTTATTTAACCGCACGGTTACGAGGCATGGAAGCGACTGAATGGCTAAGAATACCACTTGGCCGTTAACAGGGTAAAGGGAGCACCTGAAATATAAGTTGTGTAAACAGATCGTGCGTATTAGTGTATCGGTGGCGAGTGTCAATTTAATTTGAAACATTGACAGTGAAAGCTGCGTCGCGTCGTTGGTTACTTGTTTTAGCGATAATGTAGTAAAAAAAACTATTACAACTCATATATTTTAATGATCTGTGTATTACAATTATAGGAAAATCATCCAAACATCAATTTTCAGTCCACTGGTTTGTATAAAATGACTGAATAAAATATAATTCGTAGAAATCTTGACAATATCAAATAATATAGCAATATGTATCAATCAGAGTTGTATATAAGATAAATTCAAAATAATATAAAAATATATTTTAAAGCGAACAAAATTTTATTTCAAAATTCTTTTTACGGCCGTCCATAGTAAATAATGAAAATGCTTTGTATAGGGAACCATTTTCTGTCTGTCGGTGATGTAAAGTGACACCACACCCAATAATGATAAGATATCGCCTAGCAACAGCGAAAAATAATATCACGACTACTGCCGTTTTTATACAACCGAACAATATTTTGTGAGTTGTATGTATTCATTACACATAACAATGTACATAATATTCGCAAAAACTGCAGCTTCGAGTTCGAATTTTTTTCTCTCGTAATACTTCTGGTCTGCTTAGTTGAGACCAGAACTGATGAACTCGTTCTCGGAAGACATGCATCTTAATTTTTTTTAAAATATTTACTTTAAAGAGTACCTTATAATAAATGTACTGATAGTACGCTAGAGACGTACGTAGAGCTGGTTGCACTCGTCAAACGAGACATTGAATGATATTAAATTAGTTTTAATATGAATTATATAAAAAGCAATGCCTTTTTATTTACCGAAAATTTGTAAAGCGGAAATTATTTTAACATAAAAGTTGGCATTCTAGAAATAATGATATGTAGACGTATACATTCATCTACTTCTAGGAAATTAGATTTAGGATCAATCAATCTATCTAAATATTTTAGGTTTCATTTCCACGAGAATTGACTAAACTTAGATCTATTTTTGTAGCCTTTGCCATTTTAAATCCTGTTAGATTGCAACTACATCATAAACTTACTATGTTTATGCCTCAGTTACAGCTTTATTTTCGGAACCTCATTCATAAGAACCATGAAAATTATTTAATTTACAAATGGTTTGTCGACTTCATTATACCTATGCATCATACATATCTGATAAGTTAAAGATTATCTCAAGCCGAGAGTATCGTTACCAAGCCGTAACTAATCTTCTTATCTAACGTGAGATCTACGAAGTATCTGAAAAAGTCAGTAGAGTATTGAGATAAAATATATTTTTTTAGCTCTTCAAATATCATTTATAATTCAAACAGTTCGATGCAATATTAGCAAAATGTTGCATGCAATTTTTAGTATATTTCTTTTATTTTGGTCAATAAATAATATAGTTGGAAAATCAAGAATAGACCCCCTGGTCGATACAAAAGTGGGTCTTATTCGTGGCTTGAGAGCGAGCGATGGCGATTACTCTATGTTTCTGGGTATACCGTACGCTTTTGTGGATAAAGCAAACCCATTTGGGGTAAGTCAACATATCTCATGAAATTTATTTAATAATATACATATTGTATTTTATTTATTAATACTTTATAACTGATGACATACATTTGTATTAATGTGATTTGTTTTAAATTTTAGCCATCAATACCCGTCTCTCGATTTAATGATACATTTGAAGCATACGACGACTCAACAGTATGTCCCCAAATTGAAGAATTTGAAAATTCAATAATAGGCACGCTAGATTGCCTTCATCTAAATGTTTACGTGCCTAGTTCAGCCAGCTCCCGAAATCGCCTTCCAGTTCTCGTATACATACACGGTGGGGGATTCGAATATGGATATTCTAGAAGATATCTCTATGGGCCGAAATATTTAGTCAGACACGATGTCATTTTGGTTATGTTAAATTACCGTCTCGGCCCTTATGGCTTTATGTGCCTTGATAAAAGTGAGATAGCTGGTAACCAAGGTCTAAAGGATCAATTAACAGCTCTGAGATGGATAAATTCAAACATAGAAGCTTTTGGCGGAAATTCTAAACAGATAACTATTTTCGGTGAAAGTGCTGGTGCAGCTTCAGTTGATTTACATTTGCTTTATAATCAGGAGAATTTATTTCGAAGTGCTATAGTGCAAAGCGGGACATGTTTGAGCCCTTGGGCTGTACAAGCACCAGATGATAGTACTCCATTGAAGTTAGCTGCACATCTCGGTCTAGAGACCACTAATGTAGAAGAAGCGCTGCAGTTCCTTACAAAAGCTGACACAAATTTAGTCATCGCAGCGACATCAGATTTAAATTTAAGTTTTTTCCCTTGCACTGAATATAAATTTGAAAATGTTGATAGTTTTATACATGACTACCCGATAAATGTCAACATTCGTAAAAATGTGCCCGTGCTCTTAGGTTTCACTAACGATGAACAATTAGTTACTCTAATAAATCGAGACCCAAGTTCCTTTGAAAAAAGTAATATCTTTCACGACTTCCTTAACAATTATTTTAACTTTGAAAGTACGGAATTAAACGAAATGGAGGAATTCATTCGTCATTTTTATATAGGTGATGAGACAATATCAGTAGAACAAATAAGTAAGTTAAAGAATTTTAGTTCCGATGTCACATTTGTATATCCAACAGAAAGAACGATTCAAAAATATATGAAAGAAGGAGTAAAAACAATATATAAATATATGTTTTCATACACTGGTCAAAGGAATTATGTAAAGAGACGATACAACGTAACAGAGGGAGGCGCAGCCCATGCCGACGAACTGAGTTATTTGTTTGACATGTCAATGTGGCCAGAAGAGCCGACTTCTGAAGACCAATTCATTATCGATTCTATGACAAAATTATGGACTAATTTTGCAAAATATTCGTAAGTTATATATTTTACGTATTAATTAATAAACCTGGCATATGCACATGTTTGATAGCATGTAACATAAACATTATTAGAAAATTTAGTAAATCAATGAACAACCATGACTTTACCCATGCTGCCGCTATTCCCTTGGGAATTTCAGCATTAAAAGCGGCCAAATTTAATATTGAACCTGATGGCTCTATATATAGCTACCGCATGGTAGAAGAATCATAGAAATCGAGAGTTTGTGTTAATCTGTGTTACAAAAAAATATATATCTAGTATAGTAGAAAATAAATCTTTTTTGTTTTTATCTTTTTAGAAATCCAACACCTCAGCAAGATGATTATGTATGGCTGCCGGTTACAGAATCAACTTTATATTACTTAAATATTGACAAAGAAATCAGTCTTCAATCACGGCCATTTAATGACAGAGTGGCGTTCTGGGACTTATTCTACAAATTTAACTCCAAATACCAAAAAGGATACAAAGAAGTATCTTACATTTAATTACACATATCTATATGTACTTGTTTAATGTAGTTAGTTAAAATTTATTTTAAAATAAATGGTCCAACGAAATACTTCACAAATATGTTTATTTTTATGCCTACAACTTTTAAATGTAACACTTATATTAAAAAAGAAAAACTACTTTTCAGAAGTAAAGCGTTTCATATTTATTTTGCTATTTTTAAATGTGGTATTAATTGTAACATTAATCACAAAGGTAAAATTATAAAGTGTTTCTTACCATACTTAAATAAACTATATTGCTTAATAATTCGAAAAATATGTTGTGACGTATCTCTCTCTACATCTTATTATCGTATTGTACTCTTTATCTTGACTCTTGAATTTTTCATCATACGATTACGAAAACCTTCACGAAATGATATCAAGACCCAACAGAACTTCAAAATCAAAATTAAATCAGGCAATTCAAAATCAAATGGGTAAGGATTTTTTTTTATGTGATCCGTGTTCTACTGCTCAAAAATTTATTCAAGGTAATGGGAAATAATCATCAAAAATACTTAAAATAAAAAATCTTTTTTATGGATTTATTTAACTTTTACTCAATAATGGTTAACCCTTCCACTTAACTACATTTATTTTCATACATACAGTTTGTTTTTTTCTAGACAGTGCTAAAATTAAATAAATTTAAGATGTTGTAACAATGAACAATATTTAAATAGGTATTACAAGTATTTTTTTATGACAGAGGGAGGCAAACGAGCAGCCGGGTCACGTGATGTTAAGTAATATTTGTTTACATTATCATATTAAATATGTCCAGTTTACAACATTTTACGAATACAAAAGTAACATTACTTATAGTTAACTACCTATTTAATAAAATTTGGACGGTATATACATATATACTAATAATCAATCATTTGGACTTGTTTTTTTCACTCATATATTTTTTGGCAGACTCTGCAATGGCTCTCGTAACTCTGTCAGTTACTTTGTGCAAATTATCATTAGATAAATCCCATGAGCTCATAGATCTTTTAGAGAAAAATGACGCAGTCTGGTCGTTAGGACGCCAACTATTTGGGTATACAATTTTGTGACGCAGGACAGCCTTTATAATCAACGCGCCTACGTAGACAATGAAATACACGCTGAAGTAGAGTGGCAAGTAGTACAGTTTCTTACCTAAAAAGTAATAACTGTATCTGTTAACACGAGGCATTTCTGTCGTCGTCGTGGTAGTTGTAGTTGTCGTATGAGGATGATGATGATAAAAATCGTGATCGAA
Organism: Cactoblastis cactorum; assembly: GCA_020352625.1. Taxonomy (NCBI): domain Eukaryota; kingdom Metazoa; phylum Arthropoda; class Insecta; order Lepidoptera; family Pyralidae; genus Cactoblastis; species Cactoblastis cactorum. The sequence goes on from JADGIL010000597.1 coordinate 32,283, forward strand.
GTCATGATATTTAAAATCTCCCGGGAAGTCGTGTGGAAATCCTTGGTCATCAGGAGGTGGACCTGCGAACATGTCGGGTTTCATATCCTGCGAAGGCGGCGGCGGCGGCATCATGTCTTTTGAATCATCTGTACCTTTATTTCCGTGTGGCTTATCGTAAATCAGTTCAGGATAGTCTGAGTCATGATGAAACGGTGGCGTATCATGTGCACCATAGCTGGGACTTTCTGGCGGTGCAAAGTTATCTTTTGGTATATTTGGCTTATCATAATGATATCCCGAAAAGTCTGGTTTTGGTTTGTCAACCTCCACGGGCCTTGCAATGGGTGGCTTATTATAAGAGTAGCCGCTCATATCTGTGTCCATTGCTGGCGGTGAATCCAGGGTTACCGAAGGTTTATTATAAGAGTATCCTCCTGAATTTTCAGGTCCAGGAGCATCCGCTACCATCATAGGTTTGTAGTCGTCAAATGAATTGCTTATTGGTGGGATAGTTGGTACAAAACCCGAAGAAGGAGGTTTGTATCGATAACCTAAATCTATAGGCCTTGCCTCATCACTATCTCCCACGAATGACTCATTAGGCACATCTGGTAGCTGATAAACATTGACAGGAGGTTTTGGTGGAGGAGGAGGTAATATTGGACTAGAAACTGTAGCTGAAGGTGGGTAAGGTGGAAATGACTCATAATTTGTCGGTACAGGAAAATCATCTGCGGTCAATTGTGGAGGAGGCGGCGGTGGGGGAGGTACTAAATTTGCCACTACTTTAATTGGTTTCATATTTGGACTAGATTGTTTTGATTTACTACCGTATTCATGTGGTAAATACGGCTGTGCTGGATTATATCTATCTATAGTTTGCTGCATGGATACAACATCTTGGGCCTCTCCCCTAACAGGATTCTTGAGTTCTTGAAAGTTGTCTAAATTAGTAAACATACTGTTTCCCTTTTTACTGTTTGAAAACACGTTTAGGAGTGGTTTTTTCATTTGAAATGGTTTTAAGCTTACATATGGAAATTGAATATTTTGTTCCGTGCGAATAGCTCTAGATTCATTTTCAGCTCCATTTCCTGAATTCTTACCGAATCTGAAAAAGTATGAAATAATTATTTTGTTATTAACAATGTAAGTGTTAAATATTTTCATGATATTACTGCGCTTAACAAACTAAAAATAAATATGATGAAAAGAACACTTAAAATAATATAGAATATAGTGCATATAAATATTATTTACATCACATACCCCGGTAAAGCAAAGTTGTGATCAAAATCATGATTATTTTTATTACTTGAATCGCTAACGACACTGGCATCGCTATAAGTATTTAATGGTACTTCGTCCCAATTTGAACTGTAATCATCTTGTTTCTCATTATCTATAATATGCCAAATATTTTCAACGTTATTATCATGCGCCGGTATAGTCGTCGGCGAAGGAATAGTAGTGGTCGTTCGAGTGGTAGTTGATTGCGCAGACGAGGGCAAGTACACAGGAGCCGGATCATTATTGTATAAATTATTGTACATAGTATAATAGTCCGTTATCTCACTTCCACTTTGTTGTTTTACTTCTTTAGTTCCAAAAATAGATATAACATCTTCTTTATGACTATTGTTTTCATCTTCTGGCACATATATGGGCTTCGACGATGTTGATGTAGTGCTGGTTTTTGTTTCAACTCTTTCCTTTTCTAATAACTTTCTCAAAGATTTTCTCATATTATCACTAGATTCTGATTCAAACTCTGCAAATATTAAATCTGGTGTCTTAGTAGTAGTAGGAGTGGCTGTAGTCGTTGAAGTTGCATTCGAACCAGAATCCATCCGCCGAATCCAGTTTCGGTAGTAAAATGGCGCAGATCTGCCTTCATTTGCACTTGAAGTTTGGGCAGACGGAGTTACTACGTACACTAATGGTCCGGGGAGATTCAAAGCGTTTATGTTGACCATACACACAAATATCGAACAAACTATTAAATTCTTCATTTTTTTTTTATTTAGACATTTGACTAGAGCTGCGGCCTGCTCGAGTACTGACTATAAAATGAGGAATTTGAGCAGAAGTATCTAAAGTCAGCAATTGAAATTCCAGGGTGTAAACTTGCGCTAATTGTTAGCGGTACCGGATATGTAGCACGCTCGCAACACGACTTGGATGACCTACGCTAAGTTACAATTTACATTGTTAGCGGGATAAATCAATGTCACACACTATGATTTCTGAATAGAAAGTGTTACATATTTGTACAAAATATTTACGACAAGCAATGTAATTTTGAAATTATCTACAAATTTTTTACATAGGCTGTACTGCTTCAAGCCCAAATTTATTAGTAGTCTTGTTAATAGACAAAATATGAAGCTGCTCTTTACAAATTTGAAGAATTAGTATTAAAAGGTAGAAACAAAGAAATACTAATGTTATTTCTCTTACTGGCGTTACTGACCTCTAAGGAATCATTTTGAATTCGTCTCTATATGTAGTCCGACAGCTTAAGTTGACCATCGGGTGCTCCCTCCATAGATGGCAAAGCCGATGCCGGGATGTGAATTACCTATTCTCCCACTACATAGAAAATAATAGAGCTCATCTAGTAGTTTTGAATAAAAAAATGAATACGTTCTCCAAATTATCACCACATACTGAATGAATGCCACTTAGAAATGGTGACGCCAAGGACTTCAATTTTATTGGAAAAGCTGTGAGTTTCTTTGAGAAACCAATTATCAGATATTGTTATTACTGCATGAACCATTTCGAGCCTTCATTTTCTTGGGTTGTAAGTTCAGGTTCTATTCAATCAACGTCCATATAAGTATAATCATATAACACACATTCAAATGGACTCTTGCCCTTTGTATCAAGCCTTTTTATATAAGCGATTTGATGCTTATAATTATACCCTTACCCCTCTTGATACATCCCTGATCTGTTTTCCATACATTTCAGAATAAATTGAAGTGCCAATTAAGTAATATTTTTAAACAAAGTAACTTTCTTCTTGACTACTCAAGGTTTTTTTTGATGAAACATAACAGACAATATTTAAAGACATAATATTCTATATTAAAAATAATTTATTTATATACATTTTTAATATTCTTAAATCAAACACTTAAAATATTTTTAACAATCACTTAATTATAATGTCTGTAATAATTTTACTACCCGTCAATATTAATTTTCTACCCTCTTCGTATCGCTGGAGGGTTCAGTGTCATTATATGCGGGATTATCAACTCCTGAGTCACTACCGCCATCTGTACTATCTGTAGCACATTTTATCTTGTGGTGGGTTTCTTGAGCGATATCGGCATTGCTCGTTTTGTCTACTTTAGCGACATCTAGCATAAAATTGGTTATATTATTATCTCTACCCGTTTGGCGGCTCTCTACATCTAGTTCGGTTGGCTTCTTTTTGCAGTTGCCGTTGTCATCACGAACAACTCTCTTGCGCAAGTAAAATTTATTGAACAGGAAATAAATACATCCTGTGAAGAATGTGGCTCCAGCAAACATCTGATACGTTGGGCGGTCTCCGAAGAATTTTTTAAGGTATCCCCCAATGAGACTTCCAGAACCTCTGCCTGAAATTTTATTTTTTTTTTTTAGATTTTAGTTATTAACTGCAAATTCCAGTGGGATTTTGGAAATAACAATCAATATCAAGTTTACTACACGAACTGCGCGTCTTTTTTCACAAATATTACAATAACTAACAAATAAGGAAAAATAGAACATAGGGAACTATTTATCTTGGAGTTCCACAGGACAGCCCTTTACATACAGGACAAATTACATAGATTGAGTTAGCTCCAAAGTAAGCTCATGACTAATAGGATACTAACTCAACGATAATATTTCATAAAAAATAATATCTATACTATTATTAGATATAAAGGGTAAAGAGGTTTGTAACTTTGATTGTTCGTTTGTTTGTTTGTAATGGCTAATCTTCAGAATTAATGAATCTATCGTAAAAATTCTTTCACAATCAGAAAGTTAGACTATTAAGGAGTGCTGTAGGCTATATTTTAACGCGCAACAAAGTGGGCACGTGTCGGCTAGTGAGTAATATTTGCCGGCAGGCACTATATTCCCAATTAGACACGTTAGCTCACAAGACAACAAACACACGCTTCAGTGATCTAAGCAAGCATGATGTCATCTAACTTAACTACTGCGATCACCTTGAGTGCAAATTAATGTTGGTTCAGATAATGTTGTAAATACTAGAGTTAATATATTATATCACTATATAGTTTGACGACCTCCGAGGTGTAACGGTTAACGTACTTGACCGATAATCAGGAGGTCCCGGGTTCGATCTCCCGTCAGATCATGATGGAAATTGACCTTTCTCTGATTGGCCTGGGCCTTGGATGTTTATCTATATATGTATTTATTGTAAAATATAGTATCGTTGAGTTAGTATCCCAAAATACAAGTCTCGAAATTAGGGATAACTCAATCTGTGTGAATTGCCCCTATATATACATATAAAAAAGAGAGTGTAAAACAAAGTCGCTTTCCGCTGTCTGTCTCTATGTATAATTAGATCTTTAAAACTACGCAACGGATTTTGATCCGGTTTTTTTATAATAGATAAGTAAGGTTTTTAAACCCAAGCGGAGCCGGGGCGAGTCGCTAGTATAGAATAGATTAAACTATAATGTAGTGCTAAAAATGATAAATTAATATTCAATCACTTATCACGAAATCTTAGAAGCTAGGGGTCTTAAATTTTGCATGGAGGCTTTTTAGGACGTAGGTGCTTGCCAAGACGGAGTTATGCAAGATTTCCACGGGATACAGAATTATTAGACGCGAGTGTCGCCGCGGTAAAAAAACTCGTCAATATTTCTGTATTGCCATTATATCAATAAGGCCACCGATAGTTTAAAAATCAATTGAATAAAATCAAGCTTCAGAAGCAAGTGCGAGATTCAACTGGGGTTCATAAAAAAATTAAGACTTTTCGAATTTTTTCAATTTTTTTTCATTGCTAACTCTTTCTACAACACAAAGGTTTATTAATATTTAGGTATTTTCTTTTTCTTTGGTATAAAAACGGCTCAACCGATTTTCATTAAACATGTCTAA